>JBBPLQ010000075.1:7159-63203 GCA_038089855.1 Royoungia palumana | reverse complement strand
CTACCTGCATTGTCAGTTAACGAACTTTAACTGCCCATGGCCGACCTCCTGAGAAACACATACTCCCTCAAAACCCATACCCCAGGCTTCTCCCGAGGGGGTATATGTTACAAGAGATTCGACTGTACCCTTTTACTTAGTCTGGCAAGACTGTCACCTCGAGCGAAGTGATCGCATAAAAGAATTTGTCTAGGCCGACTTCTCGGAAGGCTCGTATCTATCCGGTTCGGTCCTATTACAGTGCACACATCCAGAGATAGGCGACTGGCAGTTGAGGTACCTTCCGAAGCACATACCAGCGATGATACGCTTTACCAATCTTGATACATTCTTACGAGTTCACTCTCTGCCATCAAGGCTGAGAGGCTTTTACACAACCTACTTCAGCTGTATGTAGTCTTCATTCCGCAAGTCATGCACAATACTGAAACGAGTATACTTTTCTGAGCTGAGCTAGCCCTGGTGCCAAGGATTGAGCGAGGTCTTCAGGTGCTCGGGAAACACGGGGGATGACGTGCGCAGATCCTATTGATTTTACTGTCAACCAGCACTGTAGTGTGGGATATTGAACTGCTTATACGGCAAAGCAACAAGCACTCACTTTGCTTGCAGTGGATTTGGCTCGACTGATTTTGCTCCTTACGTTGCTCAAGCGGGCAAATCGTCAGCACCGCATCGACCCTACCCCAGTATAGCATACTAGCCGTAAACGAAATCATCATGGAGGCCGTTCTGAATCCGTCTTCCTCAGGAACTTCGAGGTTGTGTCGATCGACTTCAAAGACAATGGACGGAATTTCCGAGTACGGGACAGCGATGACCGTGAATTTAGCTACACGGGAGGCTCCTCTTTGGCTCGTATACTTTGGTTGCTATCAGAATTTGTTGCTGAGGGATGCTGAGAGACGGAGATAGTCTTAGGGACGATGTATCTTTGATAACCTTTGTGGCACGTTCGTAACTGTTGTTCGAGTACGTAGGTGTTGGCCCTATTATGAGTAAATACCGGCTGTCATGATCGCGAGAGAAATTTCTTCATCCAAGAGCCCACGGCCAAACGGTAAGCAACCAATAGGATTTATGGCGCGGAGACGAGTGATATAAGATATCTGCACGTTGTACACTGCATTTTGGTGGACCCAAACTTGATAGCGGTCAGTGATAAAATTGATTTGTTCGACAGTCGAGGTCAGCGGAAGTCATAATAATTCGTATGAGAATGTTTTGCACGTAGACAGGTTTCACTGAGACAGGACTCACCTAGCTGACTACTCGTGGTGGAAACCATGTAGAAATAGTAGGCGAAGATGGGTATGGCCGCCGAGTCTGCAGAGTACAACACCATCAGATTCAGTAGAATCCTCGTGTACTGTGACGGTCCCCGATCAGCTGATCACAGAGTGATAAGGAAATAGTTATGGTAATCGCGAGATGCTAACTTTTTGTATTTCGCTGACGCCGCCTGGGACCCTCCACCGTGCTTGGTGCAACCCTCGCTCAGGCTCGGCCCACTATAGGAGAAATACGGTTATGGTTACGTAAGCTAATATGGGATCACTGTGATGATAGCACTGCTAATTCGTGACACCTTCAATTGAACCCATCCAGCGACGTCCGGTTTCTGTCGACTACTTTGTCCTTGCTCGCTCTCCGCGCTCGTTCAGTACTGTTGCCTGTGTAATTGCATCGAACTATTCCACCATCTGAAAGTTCTGTAAGCGCCCACCTTTGTGAAACTCGTCTTTTGTATTGATCTGTTTGCACTCGAACTTGCCTGACGACTTGTACTACGACCTATCAACGCCCGTATCAGTGTTGTACTTGTTGATACCTCCTTGGATATCTTCCAGAATACCTCCCATATACTCCGAGCAGGGCCGACGCGGTTTCTTCCATTTATCCTTTTTTTACACCTTGCCTGCTCCATTCTTTGCGCCTACCGAATATGAAGTTCGGTGACTTTGCGACGCTATGTTCCCAGGTGCCGTCATATACTTGGTGCAACCTCTTTTACCGTCAGGTGAGCACCATTCTCAACCGGACTATTCTCATTAGTGTGATCGATCACCTCGATCAGGTACTCCAAAACGATCCATCCCTTCTCAGTGGCCTGTCTGCCAACGCAGCGACGGCCCCTGTAGGCGTGAACCCAGGATGTGGAATACCATTGGTAAACACTGACGGCTCCCTTGGAAACATTGCCAACATCATTGCTTGCGGCCTGAGCTTCATTGTGGTCGTCGCTCTCATCGTTTTTTGCAGCCGGAGAAAGGCGGCGGTCGGTACGTTCTCCGCGTTTGATTCATCTACGAAATGTAACATTCCTGGGCGCCTCCTATCCTACTTGCTTTCTTCCACGTTTTCTGTTTAGCCGCTCACACAGTTTTGTTACAGGTCGCTCTGAGCTTCGCATATTCCTTGGCATTTATCTCTTGACATTAATATTCCAAATTCTGACCAATGGCTCTGTCATCCAACAAGGGACTAAAGGTTTGGTCATTGTGACCGCCCTCCATGCAGCCCTCATCACCACCCTCTTTTGGGCCTTACTTGCCAATGCTATCGTGGCGACACAAATCGTTGAAGATGGAACCCTCAGCTCTTTGATAGTGCGTCCCCTTCAATTATTCCCATAATCTTTGCTTCAACGTGTTTCGAACAGCCTTTTGCTATCATCAGCATATTTTTCTTCGTTGCGACCACGTACATAGCTCTAGATATCGCGCTTTTGTTCAATAATACCTTTGGACCTTCAAATCCTCAGGAATCGCTTAACAGTGTAGCACTTTTCGTGCTTACGAGCATTTGGCCCGGAGCGTATGTCTCGTGCACTCATTCTTGACGCATGGTCCTGACGTGGTTATGCAGCGCTGCTCTCATCTATTTCGGCACGATGCTGTACATCGTGATAGGGGTCCTCAACGAGATCAAGCCTGTGTGGTATTATGTGATATCAGCGGTCCTCTTTGTTCTCAGTCAACTGGATTATTTCCTTCTAAGTAAAGTCATATGTCGGGTACGTCACCTCAGGTACTTGATACCACGGGCGGTGCTTCATATTATGTCGTTATCATCTCCAGGGTGCATCAATGAAGGTTGATGGCTCATTCATCGCGACGCTATTAGAGACAGGTGCTGTCGTCTGCATATATCTCGGATGGCGAGGTATAACAGAAGGTTTGTGCATATCGGTCATTGAATGTGTTTATCATTGATGGTCATGGCACAGCGGACTGGGACACGGATTTCTACCCATCATAGCGGGACGGAGATGTTGAGAACTTCGTAGTTATATCTGCTTTGGCCACCTTTTACAAGTATCCTTTTATACGTCGTCTCCCTCGTACACTCCACAGCATATCCTTGGTCCAATTGCGTCCATCCCGAAAAGTTCCCCCATACTCTATTTCCCCTTCTTTCCTGTTGTTCTCTACCTGTTGTTCTCACATAACTACAATGCTTCTTCTACCGAGTCCGCGTGGACTCGGTTACTAACTTGACATTCTTTTTGTTTCAGAGATAGGCCCGGTCGTATATAGTACCAGTACGCCTTGTTTATTTGGAATCAAGAGCGTCGTCTCGTCAAGTATGCTTGTACTCGTCGAAGTAAGGTCAATTTCTTGCACCAGTCTGAGGCTCAAGCGCTCAACGACAATTACCAAAATTCTGTTATCTTCTTGATGCAATATATAAATATATGGATTACAATCATGAAATTTGGGCGTGTAGAACTCCGCCGGTTGACATCGGAGCAAGCGTCTCAAAATGAGTCCAAGAAGTGAGCGTGCATACCACGTGAATACAGGTCCCCTCGACCGCGAGAAAGACACATCCATGCTGAAACGACACAAGGCTGTTCCACTGCCACATGGCCAATACGTTTCAGAAATCGTTTGAAGAGAAAAAGGAGACCAGATCTCAACAAGGTCAAAAGCTGAAACAGGGTCATATCCATGCCAGGACGACCATCCACAGGTCGCGACAGAACATGCCTCCTGTCCTCATCGTTCGAGCTGGTCCAGATTCTCGATGTAATGCTGCCGTAGAGTCGGCATGACTCCGACGCATATCCATCCTTCCGAATCGGGGGATGTCTGGCGCGATTTCCGCTTCGGAAGGAGCGAGAAACGTAATTTGAGTCGCGGGCTCTTGGTCGGGCTGGTGAGCGGTGTCGGTACTGAGGTGATTGGTACACCAATGGGACGGGGGAACCGACCACGTAGCGCCTCCCCTCGAGTGACGCTCGTTGATGTCGTGGCAGGAGAGGAAGGTGTAGAAGGGGAAGGGGACAGCGATAGCGACAATGACCTCTTTGAGGTCAATTTCCTGGGGGTAGATGGGGTAGGATTCATCGTAGATGGGCTGGAGGCACCGTCTACCGGTCGTCGCTTGCGCAGAAGTCGTCGTCGACGTGGCATGGATGGCCAGGAGTTTGCAGGAGAGACATATCCATCCTCTTCCCTAGTCCACCCACGGACCGGGGGAGTCTCGGGGGTACATTGGCTCTGAAGAGCACCAGTCGTGGCATCGAGATAATTGGATGTGGAGGTCGTCGTCGTCGAGAAACGTGATTTCTAATCCAAGGGAAATGAACGACGGAAGGTGTCAGAAAGTCGGATCGATAGGCCGTTTGACAAGACACGGGCGAGATTAGACTCACCAAATATGAGGGTCTAATCTTCAAACTCGAATCGCTCTGTGACGCTGGGCGAGGGCATTCTGACCCGAGCCGCAGTTTTCCCAACGAGGACGACGTACGAACAGAGGGCTCTGTGTCCAACAAATCAAAGCAAGACAGTTGCAACGATCGCGTCCGCTTAAGTTGAATGTCATGGGAATACACGTCCAGTCCGTCAAATGTCGAAGAGGCGCGCGATTGCAGATAACACGACGTGCCATGCCCTGCCTTCATGTGGAGATGTTCTTTCGAATTCCAAGGTGTGCGATGTAGGAATGCCTTGAAGGCGTCTTGAAATGTCGCTAGGGTTGCGGTGTTTTCACCGATCGTACTGCTTCCGTCTGTATCGACAGTGATAAACTGGGAGGAGTCGTTTGAGAAGCTTTCAGACTCAAGCAGCGCTGCGCCTGAAAATGTGACCATCCCTTCCTCTGGATCCCACAGTGCTGCAAACGTCAACGCAGCATTGGGAGGCACGATCTCTGACCAGCGGTTGAGGTGGACGGTGCTGCCCGAAGCATCGCTGGACGAGCCATCCAGTGATAGACAGAGCTGGGAGGAGAATAGATCAATAGAGGGAAGTGGAAGTGCACCTATGCCTCACGTTGTTCCGATTCCGCGCAAATGACATCCTGAGCCAACGACTGACGGACTACCTTGATGGTCAAAGAGGCAGAGTGATTGGGTAGAGGCAAATCGTATAAGCGGTGGAAGGAGAAATTTAAAAGAAAAGAGGGAGATGAATTTGGGTGCGAACGCGGGTCGACGTCGTATCCCTGCCTGCACACGGGACAAGAGCTGCCGTCAGGAAGGACGGGCAGATCACCTGTCCATCCAGACCTTTATGCGATTCGTGATTACGGCTCGACTCCTCGTGTATCAAAGAAGCAACGCACCGGGAAATCCCTTGTTTGATGAGATGCTACCGCGACCAGATTTTTGAAGCGACGGTGATGCTCGAAAAATGTGATCTAGATTAGTCTCAGAACGTACAAAACTGCAAGCCTTCGAGGAAGACATCTTCCCTGAAAGACGGAAAAAACAAATCTGCGTGGATACTAGGGGATTTGTAGTCACGTGAATAGATGCATAGCCCTGCAAAGTCATCTCCGTGAATGAGATGTCGCGGGACAAGCATTGATAAGCTAATTGCAATTTGCCGTAGTATTCAGCGGCAGTAAGAGGCTGATTGTGGACCATTTCTTGCTATCGTCACCGCCGACTATGCGGGGGAGGCAGCAGCTACCAAACGCGGATGAAGGTGCTGCACGAGAAAGGGGTTGTGCGCAGGTATTTAGCCAAGGCTGTGTTTCGAACACTACCCCGAATTCGAAGGTTGGAACACCATATCGTGTGCAACAAACGCTGCAGGGTGGTAATTCGTCGTGAATAGCGTTCCAATCGGCGGATCAGATGGAGAAAGTAACATGAACAAAGCCCGAGGCTCAGTCGTTGAAAACGGAAAGATTTAGGGGGTTACTGACCGAACATACTGTCACAATCACAGGTTCCCGCCATTATGGTGACGGCGCCTGAGCCAGTGTCGCAGGTGGGGCGACCGTAGGCCGAAACGAGCGCGCGCAAACCAGTGTAAGGAAAGCGCGGTTCAGTCATAAAAAGTGATGTAGAATGCAACGTACGCAGTGGTGATGGTACGACGCTTGGGGAGGCGTGTGATAGTAATGCTGACTTCCAAAGCTCGTTCAACATTTCACTAGGTTGTCCTGTGTACGCCGCACCGTCATAACAACCACTTGTTTTTATCACTTTACTTATACGTTTCGTTCTCTTTCCCAACGCGTCTCCCTCGTTTTATGCAAGTCTTTTGACGATGAGTTCTGCGGCTGGCCTATCTCGACGACGGGTTGCCAACGCCTCCTCTTCTTCAGTCTCTGGAGATGATCTAGCAAGCTCTGGTCGCCACACGAACGGTTCAGCATCTAATGGTCCGGTAGCCACCCACGCAGGCTCTGCATTCGAGGGTGGAAACAAAGTTGCGTGTGACCCTCGCGACCTCGATCAAGATAGAGAAGACACTCGCAATGGGGGCAAATTACCCCGTCTTACTATCATGGAGGAAGTTCTCCTGTTAGGAATAAAAGACAAGCATGTACGTACCACTTATATCGTACTTCGTTTGTCACGCTCCACCATTTCCTTGTGATCTCCGCAGCACGAGCGCCGAATTTATTAAACAGGTTGCTCTGCGGATGGATCTGCGTGAATCGCTTTTGTGGCCTTCTATTCTGTTTCTCGTCTACCCGTAGCTGATCGCTGGACAGGGTTACCTTTCTTTTTGGAATGACAGCATCTCGTACGCTCTCCGGGGCTGCATACTCATTGAACTCGCCCTTCGTCGTCGGATAGCACTCGTTAAGGATGTCAACCGACGAAAAAATCCTCTCCCCGACCGCCTAATAGAGGTCATCGACGACAGACACACGGGGGAGACAATACTCGACGAGACGCTCAAGATGATGAAAGCTCAAGAGAACGACAGATTTACAATAAATAACTGGATTGATCTTTTGAGTGGTAAGTGGTCAAGTTCGCATGCGAGCGGGCCATCGAGGTGTCTACACCGTAGGTCGCCTGCACGACGAAGGGAGGCTGACGTGTGTCAATTTCCAGGAGAAACGTGGAATGTTATGAAAATCGGCTACCAACTCAAGCAGGTCCGGGAGCGCCTTGCAAAAGGACTCGTCGACAAGGGCGTGCTCCGAACGGAAAAGCGGAATTTCCTCCTTTTCGACATGGCTACGCATCCTGTGGCCGACGTTCGGACGAAAGAATCTATCATCACACGTATCGTCGCCCTTTTGACAGCAACCACGTCCACTATCCCACCGAACGCGCTCGACAAAGAAGGCACGCAATGCAGAGTCACGCGTGCAGTATGTCTTGCTTGCGCAGCTTACGCGGCGAGCGTCTTAGATAACGCATTCGGAAGATTAACCTACGAAGACCGTGAAGCTTCCTTCCAAAGATGTGACGAGGTGCTGGCAGAGTTCGCGTGTTGGCCTTTTGGAAGCAACGCCGGTCCTGGCACGGCGAGTGGTCGGAGACGAGAGGCTGTGAGGATCGGTATGGGGAGTGCCTTGCCCAGTGGACGGGAGAGTGTCCTCGGTCTCGTGCAAGAAGTGAAACGGGAGATGAGCGGTGAGGAAGACCTTGGATTCGAGTTGATTGCAGGAGTGCTGGAGGTGCTTTCAAAATTAGATTCCCTTTTGTGAGTCTGTGACTAGCCGATATGCACCTCTCTAGTACACTACATATATTTCATCGGACTCACGGAAGATTTATGTTCCGGTTCATTATGATAACTTTATAATGCTTTTTCTTTGCAACGACTATTCTAGCCCAATGTCCGTCTTGGGCTGAAGGAAAGGCGTATGCTACGGATTCGCCAGAATTTCTAACCCAATTCATAGTCTGACAATAATCCTCAATGACAGGTGTCAACGTCCCGATCCAGCCTGAACACACCGATCCTCTACGCGCTGCAGTCATCACAGTTTGTGGGCAATCCATGCTCCCTCCGAGTGGATTTGAAAGACGAGCCTCAATCATATGGCCCAACCGCCAGCCTACGGTGCTGTCGTATATCCGGTATCTGCTCTCGAGCCTCGAAAATACGATTTTACCCAGAAATGTCTATGAAGCTGTCCTACCGCAGGTCGCATACGTTTCACCGTAAAGGGACCGTCGGACCTGTGAATGAGAATCGGAAAGGAAACGCACCGCACCATCACAGACCATCGAATCACCATACGCTCACAGTTCACTAGGCGAAACATCAAGCATATTCAGATTGCCCTGAACACCTCCCGATCGCGTATCGCAGGCGCCACCACACGTTTCAGAGTTTTGTAAGTATGCATCAGAGCTCAAACGTCCGTTGCATATGATAGAGCACATATGGCGTTCGCAACCGGTCATGTTGCGACAACTGCATTGTATACGAGAGACACCACACCCGACGCGTGTGAATTCCATGGTCATCGATTCATCCTCGTTTCACTCCAACATGAAATCTGGCGGTATGGCTGTTTCAGTCTTTACCCGGGTCACTGGATCGCATCACGATGATCTACAGTACGTTTTGCACAAAAACCATGCGTGCGACTATATAATCACCTTAATCCACGAGGCCGCTATCAGCACATGCAAAAAAGATTGATTGTATCTTCTCTGATTGATACTCCCGTTGCCACGGCACTCTCATCGCACTTCTGGAAAATACATACAGTCAGGGCGGTTGCCACCATTCTACAATGCGGGAGAATGGGACTGGATATTTCGAATCCGCTGGATTATGCTACACCGAGCCGCAGTTTGTTCAATCATGCTCGCCTGTGTTAGACTCGCCTTGGTAGGCCAATCTCAAAGGCTTGGGTTTTCACTCACATTTTGACTAGCTTTGAAAACGGATCGGTAGAGTCAGACTGTCTCTGCCGTTGTATGTGCTATTTTGATGGGCCTTTCTGGATCGAAGGGATAGGTAAATCGACGTTCCTGAAGCCCAAGCATGGGAAGTTCTGCCTACCTTCAAGGTCCGGGATGACAAGTTAGTTCGACCCTGACACTAAGACTGAGTGGGTTTGATTTCCAGGGAGATATCAATTGCAACGTTCTCAATTTTGAATTTCATCGTCAAATTAGGTGATGAGCCTTGAGACGAATTTTTATGTTGGTAGGTTCGTCGAAACTCTGTTTAAGTCACCAAGGTCACTCTGCGACCATTTAACCACTCGCGCATGTGATCGTGTTATGACAGCACGGCAACCAGGAACATCAGTGCTGGCAATCTTGCGAGAAGTAAATTACATACTTGATTCATTGTTGCTGTTCCAAGGTAGGATCAGTCGGCCCATTATCTCACGATGCCTAGACGAGTCCGCATGTACAGTAAATTTCAGAACTGGATCGTGGAATCGGTGCTAGTACGACGCCGGAGCTACCCCAAAATTCTAACGAGAAATAGAACAGTGACTAATCGGAATTGACATCATGTGATTGGTGTTATCACCTTTCGGATGAGTCAAACGGCCTAACTATTGGTGGAATGCTCTTATCGTTCCACCGAGACCCTATTCACGATCCAGGGTGATGATTCGGGGGGATGCAGTCTGTTCATATGTCGTGAAAGTGACGATGTGTTGCATTCAACAAGCATTTGAAATCACCCTGATCAGGGATCGGAATGAGGCCAGCGTCCCCTTCGACTTGCGCTCAGGCCCAGGCGGTTGTGAGCGTAAGCGCTGTTGGAGCAACCCCGAGCGAAGCGTCAGAGTTTTTCCCTCGGACCCTATGGTATGTATTTTGTGGGACTAGCTCAGGAAGGAGGTCATGGACGTACTTGGCCAAAAAAGACAGACAGTCTGTTCTGCTGTCGGATGTTTATGCTTATGTTCGACAAGGCCCGTGGTCTGCAGAGCGGTGGATCAGATTTTGATCACTCACGCGCACGATTCACAAGGCACAGCATCCCTGATGAACCTACGTAGCGGTTCGTCCGACACTATGCTTTTTACGACACAACCTGAAATGGTAGCAAACAAACAAATGTTGACAAGTTAATTAGTCAACTCGCCATGCGGTTAAATGATATACGCTTTCGTTCTCTCCCTATTGGCCCCCTCACATGGTCTTCCACTACGACTCAGCGGACCCTTTAGCCGTCGTCACCGCCCCCCCTCCAGATGAGACTCTGGAGGAGAAGGCTGCAAGAGAAGAACGCGAAGCAGAAGCGCAGAGAATCAGTGACCAGATCGACGAAGAACTTCGCGCTGAGAAAGCCGCCCTGAAGAAGCAGGAACAGGTGGTCAAAATTCTATTACTTGGCCAGAGCGAAAGCGGTGAGTGAGTCTTTTAGCCAGCAGTATCCCCTCACCTTGCGTCGATCCCTTTCCCCGGCGTTGGCTGACACTGCTATTCGGGTCAACAGGGAAATCTACCACACTCAAGAGTTGGTGACATGCATTGATCGCCGCCTTTCTTCAGTGTTGATAACCATTCAGATTTTCGCATGCGGTTCGCAAGGGACCACTGGATACAAGAACGTGCTTCTTGGAGAACAGTGCTGCAGCTCAATCTCGTCCGTTCCGTGAATACGATCCTCGAGACGCTGCAAGATGCCTTGGACGATGATTCGACAGAGGATCCCCTTCTTTTCACCGACAAACACCAACTCCTTCGATTGCGGCTTCGTCCTCTTCGGGGCGTCGAGAGCGACTTGAAACGACTTCTCGGCGTGAAAGCAGAAGATGTAATACAGCCTTCCCCCACCACATCGCCCAAACTCTCACCTAGAGCGTCCTCCGAATTCTACGTTCGGTCTCGCAACTGGCGCAATTTCCTACAAGCTTCCCGCATAGATGAGGCAGAGAGCTCTCGCAGACCAATCAAACACGACGGTGTGAGCACTCAGGATGTTACTGAAGTCATCTTTGGCTGCAAAAATGACATGGTAGCACTATGGAGGGACCCTGTCATTCGTGAAATGTTGGAAAGATACAGGGCTCGTCTGGAAGATTCAGCTAGCTTGTTTGTTCATTTCATCTCTTCTCGACCCCGTTCTGACCTACTTGTTCATCAGTTTTTTAGACAACGCAGAACGTCTAGCTACTCGTGACTACGAACCAAGCGATGACGATATCGTCCGTGCGCGTCTGCGCACACTAGATATCCAGGAGCATGAGCTAAATGTTGCAGAAGGTGCGTAGCCGCGCCTATCGTTGCATGTTAGCATGAATGAGAGATTCATTTCTAGAAAAGGGGCCTCCTCAGATCTGGAGAATTTATGATGTCGGCGGTTCGCGCACGCAGGTACTTTACTTTTCGATCGCATGTTGTTCATCCGTTAAACGACCGTTGTCACGATCGTCAGCGTCAGGCGTGGCTGCCGTACTTTGACCAAGTGAATGCCATCATCTTTCTAGCCCCTGTATCATGTTTCGACGAGCGACTGCAAGAAGATCCAAGGGTGAACCGGCTCGAAGACTCGTTCATATTGTGGAAGGCCATCTGCTCATCCAAACTCCTTAGCAAGACGACCCTTATCATCTTCCTTAACAAGGTTGACATCTTGGAGAGTAAGATCGCACGTGGAGTCCAGGTGAAGCGGTATCTACCATCATATGGGGATCGTCCCAATGATCATCAGTCCATCGTGAAATGTACGTGCGTTCCCTGGGAGACGTGAGACAAGAACTGATTTTTCTCCGGGTTTCGTCCAGACCTACGTCAGAAATTCAAAGACACTGTCAAGCACAGCTCGCCGGAACCCCGGATGTGCCATATTTATTCCACGTCGGTTATCGTTGAGTCGATCTTCCCCTTCCCGTTGCACAAGTCGATTGATTTTCACAACTGACACACAGGATACACAGACGACGGCACAGACACTATTATCTGGTACGTGGATGCGTCATTTCTGTTTCCACCCTTTCTAATTCCACTTAGTACGCGACGGGATCATACGAGCGCATCTCAAAAAAGCAAATCTAGTATGAGGCACTCCTCCGATCTGCACTCGACACTGAGCCAGAGTAATCCAGATGACGTGACAACTCCGACAGAACCCCGCAAAGTCTGAAATTTTCAGCATAACTCTCCCATTTTAAACTATTAATCTCGTGGATTTACGCACATATCGATTGCTAGGTATCTCGATGTTACCGATTGTTGCATAATACAAAAGTAACCAAGCACCTGTCCGTAAACTGTCGTCAATGCCCTTGGTCCTATGCTACATACATACATACTGACCTGTAATATCACAATGGTTTCCACCCCTCTCCCATGGGCCACTTGAGATTGTCAGATTCGGCCAAGAGATCCCGGCTACGTCTGGTCGTCTTTGTTGCACTTTGCGTGGCCCGGCCCTCACCCAAACTCGGTTCGTCATCTGTCGTCGGCCCAGAGTCTGGGTCCTGGTCTACGTTGGCTGCAGCCCACCGAGTGTCTGTCATCAACCCTTGTTCGCCTTCTTCTCGCCACCGTATCCCGCCGAGTTGCGTATGATGAATGTAACCCCGCTTGCTGATTCCGGCCTCCGCCTTGTACCGCACCGCGTCCAGCTTTGGCTGTGCTTTTGATTGAAGGTTCGTCAGCGTCTTTTGAATGTGAGCCATGGGCGACGACTCGGACGGTTCTCGATCTCGATCGCGTGTCAGCGAGAGGTGACGAGAGAGACCTTGAAACGACGCTGTGCGTCCGTGTAAAGTCCAGGCAGGAGGAAAGGATGGCACGTCGCCCACGTCCGACGTTGGCGTCAACTGCATGCTCTCGGGGCGTTTTCGTCGAGGTGGAGGTGGGACCGGTGGAGGGGACGCGATAGGTTTGGAACGCGAGAAACGGGGCGAAGAAGGGGAAGACGGCTGCGAATCGTTCACTGTGGGCTCTGTTGCGGCGGAGGTAGAGGGCCGACGGTAAGGATGTGTTGGCGGTGGTATTGGTCCAGGGCCAGCTACAGCAGGTAAGCCTGTGTTGTCAGTGTGTGTTGTCGATATGGTAAGAACATCTCGGCTAGGTAGTGGTGGTCTCGACGGAGAGGAAGTTGACGTTGGAAGTGAGGCACTTGCTACCTGTTCGAGCGACAACGCAGAGCTCGACGCAGAGGAGGGCATACTCGGCTTTCGACGACGTGGCAAAGGAGGAACGTACGTCACATCGTCAGATGCCCCGGAGCGAGAACCGGAGCCAGCACCATACCCGTCTGGAGGTTTCGGGATCTGCTTGGAAGGGCTGAGGCTGCGAGTGCGAGCGGCATTGCTGGTAGAGGAGCCAGAGGAGCTGGTTTTGAGAACCTGAAGGACGCGTTCACGATCAAGCAGCTCCTCGGCACGTTTCAATGACTGCGCATGCTTGCTCGCCTCAAGCGACTGCCTCATAATGGGGCTCATCACATGGCTTGGCTTGGCGGAAATTATGGGAGCGGAGGGCGTTGGAACGGCATCCGAGGAACGACGAGGAGCTGCCAACAGCGAGGGCTTGCGCGGGGGGAGCGGGGGGAGCTTATTGTGATTTTGGGAGTTCGGGGACGGTAAGGGCTTCTCCGAATCGATGTCAGGCTTGTCACGAACAAGAAATGGGTTGTGGCTAAGCTTGCCGCCGTGTTGCTGCGGTACTGCAGACGCAGCGTCGGGATCCGGAGGCGGCGGGGCCGCTGGGACGTGTTCCGTCGATCTACGTATGAACGGGTTTGTGCCTGGGGATGAAGTGGTAAACGAAAGCAATTTCTGCCGATCCGGATGCGATGGAGGTGCTTGGACTGGCCGTTTAGAATGGGAAAGCAATTGCGAGAGGTGTGTAGTGCTGGCTGGTGCCAAAGATGCTATATGGGCTTGTGATAAGCAAGCTAATTGTGTACAAGCAGAAGATGAAGAGGATCACAGGCACACGATCGTCAATTAAGACCTACGCACCTTGAACGAAGGCGAGCGTACGGTCAACTCCTCTGCCCGACTTGGCATGCATAACAAGACGATGCGCAGCGAAAAACTGGCCACCTGTGAGCGTGTCTGAAGGTAACATGTTAGGACAAAAGAATTTGAGGATCTGGTCGAGGGTTTCAGTCGTCGAAACAAATTGGTGTAATGAAAGAACTGACGGCATCAATGTCGGACGCCGGGATATCAGAGTACCTTCCGCGAAGCCATGCGCGTGCTTCACGTGCGCCAACGGAAGTTCGCTCGTATTGAGCGTCGTCGCGAATGTGTGGAACGTTGCCGTTGCCGTTGGGGGCGTCTGTTACGAGATCGGCAAAGGAGGTGGTGTACAGGTCGTATTCGGAGTCACTGAGAGCGGATACATGAAGCGTGAGTGGACGCATGGTCGCTGAGCGACGTCAGCGACGTTGTGGAGAAGGAGAAAGAACACGAAATCGGAATAAATGAGAGTGTGACCTATGTAATTGTGGCCACGGCACGTGTTGCCCTCCTTTAGCCTCGCCATTACGCTTGTCACAGAGGGGACCGGGTACATGGTGCGTACCATCATTCCAGCGTCGTCAGCGTCGTCTTAGAACGCCTTCGTGGGCGTTGTACATGCAGCCCCATGTCACACGACTCGACGACACCCAATCCGCACATGAGCCAATCATGCACATCAGTACAACCTTTACAGGACAAAAGCCCCGCTGATGTATCAGTGTCAACTCTCCTCGGATCATCCGACGAGACACTTTGTAAACCACATTTTGAGGATCTTCCAAAGCCGTCGTTCTTACCGATGCGTAGGCGACCCCTTGATCCACCCCCGCCCTGTTTTTCCACACTCTCTCCTCTACGCATCAGATCCTGTGATTTCCCCCCTTTCTTGGTCCCTACGGTCAATCAGAGTCTCACAGACGGTTTTCGCACTCTCTATCCCCCTAACACACTTGAGAGACACGGCATCACCCGCGCAGACTGGATTCGCTTTCTCGAGGATCTCGGCATTGCAGCGCGTCTCTCAAGCGAGGGGCTCAATGCAGTCGGGTCGCGTGTCCCTATCACACCGTTGCTCGCCCACCGCGCAGTTCCTTCGCGCACTTTTGGTGCACTCTACGACGGGAAGTTTGCACGGAGTCCGGAGCAGGAAGTTCTTGCTCTTATACAGATATGGAATCAGTGTGCTTTCGAGCGGCGGAAGATCAGCGTGTCGCTCCAGGTACGTCCAGTCGACACAAATACCAATTATGCATTACTGGTCGAGTCGCTGTGATTGGATAATCTTGCTTTGTCTCGCCGTAGGTTCCTTGTCGCATTTCTTTCCACCCGCACTCTGGGGACACGATTGTCATGGCCGAATTATCTGCCCATGTATTCTATTAACATCTGTGTTCTGCTGTATTCTAGCATTTACCATTCGCATTACCTTTGCATTGAGAAACCGACTGTTGCCATCAACTCCGTTGATTGGAAATAATTGTGCGCTTGCTTCGTTCTGTGGTCCGATCACAAACAATGCCCAAATCCGTTCGATCGGGTTGGTCTACATAAACCCACAGCCTTTTCCCGCCACCATCACTCAATGTTCCCGATGGCGTCTCACGTCGAATCAGTCATGTATCTTGGCATAAGAAGACCGTTTTCTGGAGTCCCCACTCCGATCATTCTTAAACCTTATGCATTCCTCAACGATACTCATTTCCCAGTGCTTCGCAACCTCCCCAGAAAGAATGTCCATGAGGCTCGAATCTGTCTCGGAAACCACCCACGGCCACTGAGTGGATCTCAGATCGTACAGAACCGAGCTTTCATTCAAAGAGTCCTCTTTCGCCCGATGAGTTCCAATGCTCACGGCTTTCCCCTTATTGCAGCCTTCCCCAGACTTTGTACTTTTGCATGATACCTTCGCTCGTCTGGTACGCCGACGGAGTCTCGCGAAAAGCTAAATATTGGTGACCACGACTCTCTGAATCTTTCAAGTCACAAATCCCAGAGCGTAATTTTCCGAGTCTTTTCTACCAATTGTAAGACGGTGTTTACACAAAACGTTTCACCACTCGGATCGATTCTCGACAGAAATACCCCAATTTCAGGACCTTGTAAGGCAGAAACCGTGTTTCACAATCACGTTCGGCGGTTACTTCATCCAGTCGAGGATGCGCATTCATCACAATTCTACTCCATCTAGACAATAGCGGTCCTCAAGGCCTCAAGGCCCATCACATGTCATGTCAGGACTTTTATGATAATTACCGTCGGCGAGTTCGAGGTACATTGTCCTGCTTTCGTTTCGTCATATACGTCATCATTTTATCCCTTAATGTTCATGTAAGTATCAATGCCGAGAGATGGCTATAACCAATCTTGGGTTTGACATTATAGTCAAGTCGCAACGCCCTGGGGGCTCGTTGTTTCAGCTGTCGGATCTGAACGTTGAACTCCTCGTCCGGCGATCACCGTCGATGACGAGTTGCCAGTGTGAGTCCAATTTCACCATGGTTCCTAGACAACACAACGTTCTTGCTCCACCCTTGCGTACCATTTTGATGGCCGGTGTGACTTCGAGACATTCTAGAGACTTGATGACTCAGCCCTTTCTGTCATGTGCATGAGACACGAACCAAAAATAGAAGGACAGAAGAAAACATGGAGTCTAGCTGATCGATCGCCGGTCAGGCTGCTTTTTAAAAAATTCTCTTGATGAATGTATTGAAGGACGACGCAATGCACACAGCGTGATAGGAGTTGATCGCAGCAGGCTGGCCACTTGTGTGAACAGAAACGTCGACAACTTGCTAGCCTGAACACGTGCTTCTCAACGGGCCTCGTAGGTGTCCTGGGTGGCGTCACCGGGGCCCGTTCGAGTGCATTCCACTGGCAGTGCTACACTGCGTCATATTTCTAGGTTCCGACGAATCGGATCTTGAACGAACTAGCTCGAGTGGCCAAAAGCGGTGCTCCAGGGAAATTTTCCGAACAGATACAGTGATGATTCTGACCTTGACCAGGAAGGACCTGGAGCCCGCAGCAAAAGCGACCTGCCCGTGTGAGCTCATACCCGACAACACATAACTATTTCTTGGCGTTGCTGCCGCAAGTCGTAAGTCATCTTGTTAGGTATGTAGCCGGGGTCTGCCAGCGCCACGTAATCTGTGATATTGGCAGCGCCAATTCGGGAAAAGCACCCTCGATAGAAAAAGGGGTGTGATTGGGGCGTCTGGTCACGGCCGATACCCGTTGTCTTCTTGACGGACAAAGAGATCACTCTGAGGGCCCTTGATAACGACACCTTGACCCCCAGCGTCGCGTTTGTGACGCTTTCTTGGCAGAAACTGTTGTGCGAAATTAGGACCTGAAAAACCACCTGCGTGAGTGAGACCAGATTACGTGCAACCGCGTATCCTGGGGATTCATGGAATCGAAAGGTTACTTTACGCTCTCCGCAGTGCTGTACACTTTTGAGAACTTCCATATTCACCCCGAGCGAGCTAATCTCGAGGCGTGGTGTTTCATTGAAAGAACGTTCAACATTTGGTCATTTGCAGGTGCGCAGTGCTGCGCAGCGTAGAAGTTCCAGTTGGCCTTCTTTGCAATACCGACGCATCTGGCAAACGTGATGCGGATCTCAACGTGGTTTATATAACGTGGTTGGTAAAACACGATAAGCGCACGGCGGAAAGACGGGGCATTTCCATCACCGGCATTGAATCTGAGACGATCTTATCGCTTCGCGAAGAAGCCTGGCAGTTGCAAAACCCGCGTTACTGAGACCACCGAACCCACGATTGGGTCCCGACTCCAAAGATGACATCCGCAGTACTGAGTGGACATTTCGAATAGAAGGCTAACTTCAGACTCGTTCGGTCAGTGCTGCGGAGTAACGTGCTTGTCCGAAGCTGCTGCTGCGGGGTCACCACTTCGCCTACTGGGTGCAGGATAGTTACTCAATTGTGGTACTCACCTGAGACGCATTACGTCCTTGCAAGCCTCACAGCAGGACAATCTCCCTAAGCGCACGAAAACTGCGGAGAAGGTTCTGTGGACGACGTTCTATGCTGCGCAGGCATCCACGTTCTGTCGCACGGAGTGAGGTATCTCCTTCCGTTTGCTGATTCGATCACCAGACGGGTCGCTGATTATCCGTTTGTGCGTCATCTGTTTCACCTGCGTGCGTTGCCGCTGATTCCCAGGTTCTGACGGGCGCCCTTCCGATAGCCGGAACGTTCCGCGCGGATCAACCGGATTATTTTGGTAGACACGTATGCGAAAACAAAAACTATCATATAGGGTATTGAAGTACATTACAATACAGGATGAGGATCTGAGCAGTCAATGTGGGTATTCGTACGGTAGAGAGGAGTATAGGTGGACAAGAAGCTGTGATTCACAGGTCATTTTTGGTGAGAATCGACCGTAGGTTCACACGGTCGCTAAATTGCGAGTAACTTTCTTCGTCCTCGAATGTCACTGGAAGTGACGGGTGTGGGATGTATCCACGTGTGTCATCCAGTAACGCGTAAGCCTGGTGGGTAGTGTCGCTGACCACTAACTCCGCGAGAGAAACAAGTTCCTCTTCAAGACGCTTCCAGATCGTAGACCATCTCCGGATAGGGGTTTCTACGCTGGGCACGTAGCTGGAACACGAACGAAGCTCCAGACGGCGTAAGCTGGCCTTGTGTCGAATGATGAAGTCCTCGATGCCATCATCAGAGGGTGTGGGATCAAAGACGATATTCTCAAGAACCAGTGTCTCGAGGGCAGGGTAGCTGAAAGAACGAAGCTGTGTGTTGAGACTGTGGTAGAGGTCCTGAGGGCTCCGTAAGACGAGGGACTTTAGGTTGGAGTTGGAGGGCGGAAGTAATGAGCCGAGCGAACCATTGAGAACCTTGGAGCCCGACCAGTCGCTCAATACTGAATTTGCGACAACGGACATGGAGAGGTGGTGTAAAGGAGAGTTTGCCACGGACGAGACAAACTCATAACAGGCTGGCGACCGTAGAATAACGTTGTTCATGGAGAGCGAGCGAATGCGAGACGACTTGATCGCAACATGGAGGGCGTGTAGAACGGTCATCTGACGCAGCGTGAACCAATAAGGGTGCTCTTGGATTTCTGTACCATGCTGGGAGCGGAATGAAGGCCAAAAGTTGACGGTGACGCTCTCCAGATTCTTGAAACCTGGGAGTGAAACCAATGTTTCTGTAAGGGCCTCCTCAAGCTCTGCGATCTCCAGTTCATCAATGTCTGGAAGAAGACTCTACATCAATCGCCGGAACAACTACAACAAAAAGAACATACCCTGTGCCTCGGCTGCAGGAAGACAAAACTGTGTGTGATCACGTTGATCATAGACAACCTCGTGTACGTGAGTGGCGAGAGAGGGAGAGGCAAGAATGCTTTGACAGTTTTGCGCGCTTTGTACGCTGTTCCGGATGTGTATCTCGCGGAACACATGTGGAGTGGCGAGATGATGACACGTAGAGTTGACCGACCGCAGTGAAAGGAGGTCAGAAGTGGACGATACGTTCTCGACTACGACGCCAACGAGTTCGACAGGTAGATCCCTCATGGTAGTAGGACGACAAGAGAATGCTGGTGATAGTCACGGGGGCCGGGTAGGGATTTAGATTCATGGGTCGCTCGCGCAGCTTCTTATAGTAGGCCGGATGTTTTGCCTCACGGTGACCTGAACTGTAATACCAGTACGGATTTGGGATGTCAGTGGGCTTGGGAGAGATCGAGTGAGCGAATAGGATCGGATCCAGGAACGGTAAGTGGCTCGGAACCGTTCTCGAGAGGATATGCGCATATGGTGGTATCAAACCCCAGGGTGCCTTCTCCAATTTGGGAGTTACGTAGTGACCCAAGACGGCAAACATCATCACGCTTCAAAAAGAAACTAGGTTCGTTCCATTCCGAGTGCTGACTGCGCGTAATTTAGTCATCTCTCCGTGATATCCGCGCTTGGAGGTGAGTTCTGTCCGTGGTGTATCCCATATCTGAAACCTAGAGAACACTCCGAGTTCTGCGATATACCGTTCTCCGAGTCCAGCGATGAAGCTTACAAAACTCCGACATAAAGATCGAGTGGTTGTCGTCAAGGGTCGAGCTGGTCACCAGGTCATAACAAGACCCGGAACGGAGGGCCCTGTGACCAGGGTTCTCGTCATCACTTACTGCGGTGGACCCAAGCCTAGTACAATAGAATGTTTCGGAAGTCTCATTCAGCATACGACTTGATCGAGTCGGTACTCACGACACAGCTATTGGTTATTTGCCTTGTTTTTACTGGCAAAAACTCTCCCTCACTTCCCCCAGTGCGGGCCAGACTTTTCACTGCCGTCATCATTACCCCACCCTCATGTGATCATATCAAAAGCCCCTCACTCCATTCAAAACTCAGGTCCGGTGATTAGTATCGTAATCCGGAGACTCGGAGTTCTTTCGTGATCACGTTTAGTAGTATCGTCTAGTTTGTTCCTGTCAGGCAAGCCACGTAGTGGGAAGGTTGGCCTGGATCACGCTACTCCGAGTCCGTCCGCATCACGCGTGGCGTTTCCGCCCCACACTGGAAGCGTGTCAATTCATGGAGGCGCATGCAGTCATTCCAATATCGAACCCAAGAGAAGAAAGAAGGTCTGAGACTCTGAGCGAACACAAACCGATGAACATAAGCTCAAGAGACTCACTCGATCTCGAGCGATGTGGGAATCTGGAACATTATTACCGTGATTGAAGGTTTTTTTGTGGCGTTGGCACCAATATTGAATATTGAATTTGCGTCTCAACGACACATCGTCGTCATGGGGACAGGAATGTGGAGCTCCCCGCAACTTGAAATCGATGTTCTGCATCATCATCGTCTCGCTTTCGGTGTCAATCGCTCTTCAGAAACCTCGAAACTCAGACCCAATAAAGCGAAATACCTTGGTCGTCTACAAAAAGCTACGCGGTCAAGTCGCTTTCAGAACCTGTCAGTTGT
The DNA here is from genome assembly GCA_038089855.1 of Royoungia palumana. NCBI lineage: Eukaryota > Fungi > Basidiomycota > Agaricomycetes > Boletales > Boletaceae > Royoungia > Royoungia palumana. Next base: position 42,109 of record JBBPLQ010000075.1, on the reverse strand, counting down.
GGGAGCAAGTACCACGACGCCGGACCCATTGTCCCATCCAGTTCCGTTACGGATGACACAGAACGAAAGACTTGCAGCCCCTATAGCGCCAAAGCACCAACTCCCGATTACAGTCCGCCGACTCGGCGGCGCTGAGACCCATATGCTGAGCGGGGATATGCTGATACCCATGTTCGTGCGGGCTTATTAGAAGCAGTTCGCCCACAGCAAGTCCGTCCCACTCGCTTCGTATCGCCATCGTTGCTCCTCGGGCCCGGCAAAAATTAAGCGGACCTGTGAAAGCAAACCTGCATTGTCTCTGTCGCATGAGCAGAACCTCAGGTATTTGATTTTGTGAAATTATTTTCGACGTTGGCAGTGACGGCCCGTGTCGCCTCCTACCCGCCCTGCGTTTGCCGGGTGTTGTAGTCGCCAGAAAGCGGCAGCCTCCTATAATTACCGAATCCAAAACGGATGGCTCCAAGACTAGTGAAACCTATGTCTGGTCGACTATCCGGTCGTCAACTATGTAGTTGACATTGACAAAATTCGCCCGCGGATATCAGAGAATCTTGAACCCGCCAGGTTTTCACATCATGGATTAGGTTATGTTAAAAGATTTTTGCCAACTTTATCGTGGACGACATAAGTGCCTGGCATGGTGAGAAATAATGAAGTCTGCAGTGATGTTGGTACGTACTACCAGTCTCGCCGATATTGTCAAACTTGAGTTCAGAATGTACCAAGCGCATCACGCTCATCCTGGCGGGCAACAATATGAGTATTTTGTGTCTGGTTCATGAATCCAGAGAGTTGTAGAATTCAAGCACATGACAATCTTCGCATAGTACCCGGCACTCGTGTGACATATATTGTCAAGTAATGCGTTGGCCCTGCGAAAATACGGTCTCCTTGCCGTGATCTTATTCCAGACATTGCCCGTGCGCGCTGGCATAACACCCCTCCAGGACAAGATGTAGCGGCTTCAGTGAGTCTGAATTTCCCGGGAAGCATGGGATAATGATCAATCCACGCGATGGAAATAAATCGTATTTACCTTTGCTTGTTACCGAGCGATCGTGTTAGAAAATACTGAACGCGGAAGGGATCTCTAATTTTTGACCCTTGGAAGCACCTAGGGGGTGTTTGCATAGTGTTGGTTGCCTCAGCCGCTCGGCGGCGGCGGTACGGTCATGGTGATACGGTCGAACTAGGAAAGCACCGATGTTACGCTCGGCCAGTGGAATGTCCCGGATGGGAATGATCCTGCCGTTTGATAATCCGCCATAAACACCGTGGCGGGTCAGGGATGTCTCGAGCATACCCGCAAAAGTTCGATGGACAATCAGCTCTTCCGTCACTTGCTTCGTTATTTCCCACTGTATTCGAAGCCGTTGTCGCAATAGCAATCATCCGAGTGCTCAGACACTATTAACGATATCTGGCGACGTCCCGAGCCTGACTGTGCGAGTAGAATGACTCATTTGTCTCACTTCTTCCACTCCAGCTCATTACCGCCGTCCAAGGTGTCCGAACCAAATCGATCACCCTCCCAAAGGATCACATGTGTCACGATATTCAATCCACTTTGGTTAACGTGATTACGACGGTCTGCCCAAACCTTTGCCAAGCATGCATATCTGAGACGACCAAAGATTTCTGATGATATCCACGGCGGCAGGGAATCTGACGGGTAACAATAAGAGTCATACATTTGTCGCTGCAGACACAGCTCTTTAAACCAATGATCGCGGCCGGAGCCAATGAAAAAATTTGAGAATTCATAATGATGGTCCAAATGGTCGCAAAGTTAGGTTGATGGGAGATAGTTCCGCAGCTGAAAATCTACCGCTGATTGAACTCGGCAGGTTGTCAGATGTGGCTCATTAGGAGCCGTTAACAATGTCGCAAAAGGGGAAACATACAAGCGCATGCCATGATTCATGAAGCAGCTAACCGCGAAAACGCGTTGACAGAGCGGAATGTGCTGGGCTCAAACGAGGGAGCCATTACGGGAGACGGAAATCAAATGTACATAGGGGCTTCCATTTCGTCGGAAAGCTGTACAATAAGAAATGTGCTTGGTTTTTAGCAAGTGCCCTATGAGGCTATCGGCAGTATTCACGCACCCACTCAGCGACTATTATCCAAATCGATGAACGCGAAAGCCGCTCGCAAGGTTCTTCTATTTTCACGAGCGCAGCGGACTTGTCGCGAGGTGTTTCAAGTCGCCCGAGACGAGCTTAGGGAATGTGGTAGGAATTGGTTAAAGCTTCGCGCCGCGATCGGGTAAGATGGTCGCCTTCGATACAGTAAATGATATACTTCGATTGATGACGCTCCGGCCTTTTTCGAAGTATGCGTGCCAGTGGTGATTCGGATGATATGTCGAATCGATAACGCATGATTGATCGTATGAACTTACACCGAAATGCCACCGCAGATATTTGCTGCGGCTATTATGTACCGGAATATAGAATCGTTCTCAAATTGACTGATAATGCGTGTGGAAACTTGTGAGTTGCAAAGGATCATGTCAGGCCCATGATGAAGTTCAAGTCGTAAGCGGGCAATGAATGCATCCTTAGCAAGCGTTATTGTATACGTCCAGACTCGGTCGACCGCTCAATGAGCAACCCTACTTCCTCGCACACTAATTCGAGATTAATGTTTCACAGGCAGCCATGATATTCTTTTCAATGGTTTTTTGAAGTTCTTGGGAAATCTTGCGCGTGCCGTTAACACGCACAGCCTCAACGGCAGGGGAATGTTACTCACGTACTAGCAGCATCTCAAAAGTTGCACACACACGCCAACTGGCATATCATGAGAGAGCGCTCTCGGAGACTTTTTCATGAGCCCAAGAACATGCCACAGGGTTCGCGAACAACGCCGGGTGAACCAAACTGCCGCATTCGCACAGGTTGAGACATTATCTTCATCGCTGCTTCCCCGTTTTACTCGCTATCCGATCGGTCGCAGCAAGGCCCTTGTAGTCTCACTCCATTAGTCAAGGAGACATGGAACGCGACATCGCAAATGCATTCACTTTCTGGAAGATTCACTGGCAGGTGTGGCCATCAATCAGATCCGATCATCCCGCTAACCATGGTTCAAACGTTCACCTTTGGTCGTTTCCCCTCCACAAAATTCAATTCCACGTTCAATGAGGGGAACATCTATTTTTCCAAATGAATTATGATTGGGCCCTAGACAGCGGGCTTGTTCCATGCCACATCCTGATATCGCCGTAGCTTTGTGATCTCCGCGGTCATCCAGGGGTCAAGGTGATCTAATTTAGGAGTCTAAGAAAGCATTGCTACCTTGTTGAGTCTTTCGTGTCGTCGATCGCCACGTTCTCTGACTGTTTGTGCTTCACCATTGTTCAGTCTTTGTTGATACACAACGTCCCTGTGCTCCGATTTCCGAAAGACTCGCCGACGTTGAATGCCCTCGCATGTCGCAAAGACGCAGTCGGGTGACGTGACTGACGTCGTAGAACACACGCAGACCCGAGCTTCTCTTCGTGTATAACCACTTTATGAAGGGAAGCGAAAACCTGAGACGAGTCGACTCCATTCATGCCGGCGCGCTAGTATTGGAGGGGATCGTGTGCATTTTGCGTTCTCCTTGATGTATCGAGGTTGTACGGGTCTCTTCTGCGAAACAGTAGAGTCCAGGAAACGAAGGTGGCCCATGAAGTAGAGAAATAGACTCGGTGCGAAGTAAAAATCTACTATTGGCACTGGCACTAGCACCAGAGACGTACCTCCGCACAGAGTGGATGTGAAGAGAGGAGTCTGGCATACCATCTCTGGTCTTCATATGAACGTATCATGATCTCGATGTTCACGAATAGTCGATCGAATTTGAAGGTGTTCCGAGTCTCGAAGATTCGATTCGTCCGACTACATTGGAGGGTGAGATTTGAATTACGTAACGTTCATTTCAAGCATGACTTGGTACACTGCTCAAATGATCGTTACTACCGCAGAATGTTCATGCGAGTTCATCCCCGCAGGAAAATACGATGACACTTGATGGTATCCTGACATCCATCCTCTTATTCTACCCTTTCTCGAAAACCTTATCAGTTGCAAAAAACAATCACAGTCCGCTTCCCGCGCCGCCACGCTCTCTCACAAGGACCTTGGCCCGTATGGGGGACAACTCCGTCGGCAGTGCCTACGGTCATATGAAGGCTGCCAGTTCTCGAACATCGGCGGACAATATTGATACGAACCCGTGTTTTTCTTGTCCTGCATCATTATTTTATCGGCGTCTTTGGCAAGTCCAACGTCCTCCACGGCCGAGGCCATAACCCGGTCGACGCTGTCGCTCCAGGTGAAGCATTCGGGAATGAATGAAAAGCCTGAGAGTGGTGGCGCTCAGGCTCACAGTCCGTCGAGCACACTGCACTGCTCCCAAACGTCAGCCATCTCGGGCCGCTCCGCCTCGTGAACGATGGTGATGCGTGGACGATCGCTAACGCGTGTCTCGCCAATCGACTCGAATCCGCACCAAAGCGTTTTGTCGTTATGGGGGCGATGAGAAGTTCCACATCACGCTCGGTCAACGTCCCAGAGCAGCGTGATTTTGCGGGTGTTTTGGCCTTGTTTCTCTGCGTGCTTTGTCGTTCTTGACATGCACCTCATGGCGACTCGCCAGCCTCGTCGATTCGCGCCTGGCTGCGTCGCTCCAAGCCAAGGATAGTGACGCGTCCATCGACTACACTAGTTACCCCTGTCTCAAGCGGCTCATGAAGCTCTATCTCAATGCTGGCAGCACTGGCGACAGTCCAACGGGGTCTAAGATGAAATACCCCCGGGTCATTTACCAAACCTGCGGTAATGGCCCCCTCGTCTTGCCTAGTGACTTCACGAGGAGCTAAACAGTGAGACACTTGAAGCACACGCCGGTGCACACCTGTAGTTTACCATTGGGATAGATCTCATCCTGACTGCAAGGTGGTTAAACCACATTACTTTCCTGGAGTGTCGCTCACGCTAGCAGTCATAGTGCGGTCGTCTCAAACACCAATCTGGAAAGCGTCAGACGACAGACGACACAACGGAAGATTGCCAGAGATACAACCAGATACGCTGACAAGATGCAATACTTATATCATGTATTCCAACCTAAAATCCAGGACTACGGCGTTTGGTCCGTCGCGTCTTACTCTCAGACCCAGCAATTACGCCCCGTTCGACCGTACGTTCACTCACGCCCATGTCCATATCATCACCACCTAGCATTCTTAACAGCCGCCGCTTCTCCGCGGCCTGCTCAGGATCCTCATACATTACCCTCAAGCTCTCGTCCACGGACCGTGGACCACCCGTGTCCAGTCCGTCCAGAAGTAGTATGTTGTCCAGTTCCACTGGCTGATTCGGTGGACGAAAGATGGGACGAGGTGGCGAGATGAGGCTCTCGCGGGACGCTTCACGAGATGCCAACTATTTGGAAGATGTGAGTTTGACACAAACATCAGACGCGACAGGAAGTACGTACACTCGACGGCGCGCCAGGTCTAGCCCGCTTTCTCTTCGCCCCGCCTGCCTTTCCCGCACCTTTTGCCTCATCATCCGCCGCCCCGATCGGCCGTTTCCCAAGGAGTGTCGTCAGACTCTCATGGAGTGCTCTCGCGATGGCGTTCGTATCTGGGACACCAGCAGGCGAAGACGAGACGAACGCGTTGGGAATCGAGCTCGGAGGAAGCTTCATTGGTGAAGGCGACGTCGACGATGGAACGTGGGCTTGAACGTTGGTCTGAGCGTCGTCAAATATGCCGGATGGTTGGCGTATCGGTGTAACTTGTGTAGGCGGGAGTGCAGGAAGTGGAGTGGGTTCAGGAGGAAGTGGTTCGGCGTCGACAACAGGGGGAGAACTGCTTTGAGGAGGCGGAGCGGGAGGAGAAGACATCGTGAGTAGATCGTTCTGCACTGCCCTTCTCTCCGGAGATTCCGAATCGTGCGTCAGAAGCCTTGGTTTCCCGAACAGTCCATCCTGCGCAGTAGGCCTCGTCTCCAACATCTTCTCACTTTGCTGTCGATTCCAGTCTCGAGGAGCCGTGTCTTGGAGGAGACTAGAGTGCTTGATGAATATGGGCTGCTTGCTCGTACCATCTGGTGGAAGAAGGATGAGCACACGGAAAGAACAGAATATATAAACTACCGTTCGTAATGTCAACCATCTGACAATCTACCTCTCTCTCCCTGCCTTTTCCCTTGTCCCTCCTGATTTGCGAAGTTATGTCTAGTTCCTGAGTGTGACTGGGACTATCCGCGACAGCGGCAGGCAGTCCCGCATGAGATCTTCCAACGAGGCATTGATCCACCGGCAGAATGTGCCCAATCCTTGCAATGCCTTCTAACCACGCCAAGGAAACGACTGGAATTTGCCATTCCAACGCCTTGTCGAACTTGACCCCCGTTCCGCACGGACAGAGGAGGTGCGTTGACCTGCGAGAGAACATCGGTTCAAGAGTTATTCCTGAACAAGTGACGCTGAGCAATTCAATCGATAGAAGAGACTGATCAGAAAACAAACCGACTGCCCTCACCAACCGCCGAATCCAACACAACTCGGATTGATCTAGACCTGACAAGCTCAGCTTAATCTTTTCTGCACCTGCCACGGGTATTATCTATGAAGGAAAGGCAGACGAGATGAACGTGAACATACCAGGCACTGGCATCGTGATAGTTAGTGGTGTAAAGGATACATTCTCGTCAGGTTCACATATTCGCTCATGGAATACAGAATGTTCAAGCCAGCATTCGGTCCTGTACTTGGTTCGTGCGTGAACATCAAATTCGTCGAGGTAAAGCTTGCTTCCACTGTAATGATACACCGCCTCATCAGCTCAACGGCACAGTGAATAGCTATGGATATACCTTATCAATCTCACTATAATGAAAGTCGGTTCTTCGATGTCGTCATCCGTCACGATACCGCCACCATTCTCAATCGCAAGCCGTACATTAGGACAGCGTGCTTCACCAAGCAAGCGGAAGGTACATCCAACAAAGAGTGTCGGCATGGCTGACTCTTCAGGCTGAACGGATTTGTGTGTACCGCTGCCTTCTGGCTCACCGGGCCAGAGGAGCGGACACGTATTTCGCCGAAACGGCCGTCGAACAGTAGTTTCTTTCATAGGGACAGGAACGAATGAGTTCGCGCGTCTAAACGACGCTATGACACTTTCGTTGTCCCTTTCTTTACCTCCCTCGAAACTCATTGTGTTACGTCTCATTGCGTGTGGATCTGTTTCTGTGCGTGTCGGTGTCGAAGGGGGTGATCGCATAGCTTGTGACTTTGAAGGGCTTCGTACGAGTTTTCCACCCTGGAGTTCGAATCCGCGAGGTTTCAAGAGGCTTCGCCATAGTTGCAAAGTCACGGCGGGGACCGGTTTGTCAACTATAGCCATTTCTTCCTCGTCATCGTCCACGGGAAGGTTGCTAATTACGGTGAAACCACCGGCGGGAACCACAGACTTCAAACGCGTTGAATGATCAACATCCAAAAGCATGGCGGAATTTCGGTGGGATCCCAGAGCAGAGCCATCAGCTTGAGACGATGGCACAAGGTCTGAGTGATGGGATCATCAAGGGACTATGCTTGAGAATAAAAACTAGTTAGAAAGAGCGTACTCACTTTCGGGAAAAGACTTGCGCGCCGGTCTTGGTCGGCTTACTTGATATCTCCTCTCATCGAACTGACCTTTTCAAGCAAGTCGGTGGAAGTATTGTGTCGTGTCAGCAACAATAAGCACTCACCCCCAAATTCAAGACAGTCCCAGAACCACTCCTCCCAGACGAGATGTATATGTGCTTCCTTGCGTTTGTTAAACTTCTCCGCATACTTCATTTTGTCGGTTTCTGCGTCGCCTGAGCACAGGAGATGAGTGACTCTGACAGGTCGCTCGATGTTCTTGACATAGTGTCCTTGATGTTTGGTCACGAGACGATTGATCTCGGTACGTCGTTGTACGTCCTCTATTCCAGACAAGCATAACACAACACCCGAAAAAATAGGCAGCTGATACTTGGCTACGTCCTAGAGAAGGGATAAAATGAGGTCGAAATAGTAGAGATAGTCTGTACCTGTTCGACGTCGACGTCGTCCCCACGTATCCACACAGCATGTGCATTCGAAATCCAGTCCGGAGTCATGATTGGTATCTTACGCTCGAGTGCGCACTGCACACGTGAGCGACATCAAAAAGCGGTGGCCCAAGGAGACGTACCAGGTATTTGGCTCCACCGTGCGAATTGGCGATGAGATGAGTGACACGGTCAGTCAAGTCGCTTGTGGACATCGCACCGAGTTCGAATGCCATCTTGAACAAGGTCGGCTAAATCAAGGTGTGAGACTTGGATTGCACTGGAGGCCAAACCGACCTTGTCCATCGCTCCCGTGGCACATATGGTGAAGTTTTTGAATGGCCTCGGACAGAGATCCACCATACTCGCATTCGGAGGCATCTCAGAGTCTGAGCTACGGTCGCACGACGCGTCCTGGTCTTGGATCCGCGCAGTGCGAACAGGGGGTGGTGCAGGACGCAATTTGACATTAGGAACCTGCGTAGAACAAGTAAGAGGGAATGCGGAGAATGCGGGAGACGCGCACTGACCTTGTGTGATTTATTGCCGCGTCGCATCAGAGACTCGCAGGTGAACCCAATGAAATAATCAAAAGATTGACCGAGGTCACGTGAAATAGTTTAGGGCTAGCCAGTACGCGAATTACTGAAGTTTAGACATAGCATTACAGAAATGAAGCTCAAGGTACAATGTGTGTCCGTCATGCGCTAATGTAACCTACACGATCTCAATGTTAGCAACCCACCACCCATCGATCGTACGGCAGAAGTCGACGAGATAAAGTTGCGTGACTTGCACGCCCAACGAATCCGGTCTTGCATTAACCCCTTGATGAAGAGCAATGTTGAAGAAACCAACTTCGTTCGGTAACAGCCATTCTGAAAGCACCTCCTGCATGGCCCACTGCTAGCCTTAGCCGCTTGGGTCTATAGGCCTGGCCCCTTCCTCAGTACTCAGGCTCAGGCTATAGACGTCAAAGATGTTAATAGTTCAAACCACACTGTACTGTCGCTCTGGATCAGAATTGCACTGTGGATCTCTTGCTCTGGGCGAAGACGCACTACTAACCTCCTGGGACTCGAGCAGGTATGGCATCTTGTTCAGGGGATACCATACCTAGCCTACCGGTGAAAACCGCTGTTAGAACCGCCGCCACGATGTGAGTTGCGCAAAAAGGTCTCTGTATCATCGGATCATGGGATAACTACACAGGATGTGTCAGATCATGGCTCAATCAGCTGCGCATCGAGTCATGTCAAATGTTCGCACGAGAATTACTGTCCAGAGTATAAAGACCTAATTCACGCACCTCTTAATTACCCACAAGCGTCTCAACTGGACATCATCTCCCAGTTCTCAAAGAGCATGCCAGAGCAAATCACCTACTATCATGATATCCTCAAGGTACAGTGGTTGTGATGTCTCTGGAGTCAGGAACGATCACGAATATGGCACAAGCTGTCACCGTTCTGCTACAGGGTATATTGCTCCATATTTTGTGCCGAATAACTTGAGCTCACGGATCATGTCGAATGAACTCGAATGTCCTGACTTAGGTCGAGATCGCATTGATCGAAGCAGGGGCAACCTACACATCGCACGGTTTAGACATTTACAGCAAACCAGAATGGTTTGTGCGAGCCAATCCACTTACCGGAAAGGCGAGTCAAGATATCCTATCGTCTCGTGGACACGTCACTGAGGTGTCGCCCCGGGCAGGTTCCTGCATTGACATACGGGGGACCTATCGTGCCACCAGAAGAACCTTCCCCGCTATCTTTCAAGGTCACAGAGTCATGCGTTATTCTCGAGTTCCTTGCGGATCTCTTCCCGGACTCCGCCCTCCTCCCCCCTGTGTCTAATCCGACTGCACGCGCCCGTGCGCGATTTTTCATAGATACCGCTGTTCGCTGTGCGGACATCGCCTTTTACGAAGCCGGCCGTAAGGTCCCGGGGGCTTTTGATAGATTACTCGAGGCCCTGGAGAAGATCCAGGCGTTGCTTCCTGATCCGGACGCCTCTCATGAGGGAGAGTATGCTATGGGAAAGGAGTTTACAAACGCCGACTGTGCGGTGGTACCCGTACTTGCATGGATACACGTTTCCACTAAGGGAGGTCTGGGGGCGCTCGATGGTGGAAATAAATTTGCGGAGTTACAGGCAGGACTCAAGTTTGAGAGGTTGAGGAGGTACATAAAGGCGTTGTTGGAACGGGAGAGCGTAAAGAAGGTGGTCAACCTGGTAGGAATATCTCCTTCTCTGTTCGTTCGGACGTCTCTGACCTTTTCATGATAATCAAGGAGGGCATGGAAGCCAGATGGAAGGTTAAACAAGCTGAGCTGAACTCAGCGTCATGATGCTTTCTTACTGATTTTCAATCTTCCACTGCTCGCACTTCCGAATTGAACAGCATAAATTCATCAGCCACCTGACACGATCTATAGTATACTTAAGACAGAAAATGACTATCCACTGTTAGACGTTCTACATAATTGTACAATTCCAGCCAGCGTTTTGGCGTGCTTGCTCTGCCCGGCGCCGTTCCTCCGCTTCTCGGAGCAGACGTTGCTCCCTAATATGCCTTTCCCGCTCCTCCACGTGCTGTCGCTGGAATCTCAGGCGTTCCTCTCGATCTCTCTCTTCACGTTGGCGTTCCCCAGCCTGGTGGCCTAAACCAAACACGTCAGGTGCATCCCGCAGTCTTGCTAGAACAGGATGTCCACCGTTTGCACGTTGCAACCCAGCGATGCGACGCTCTTCCACCTGACGAAAGAGCTCTAGCTGCTCTTCAATATCAACCGGAATTCCGACATAGGCTGGCACTTCTCGAGCATCCGGCGCATCATCGTGGATCGTCTGATGCTCGCGGTGCATGTGCGGATAAATTGTCTCTTGAGTAAAGATCCCCATGCAGCGCCAACAGATGTGCGCTCCGCACCTATGCATCACAGTTATTATTCAGCTAACAGTGGCGAATGGAGACATTGCGCACCGGCATGATATATGATTACATCCTTCCAGTTTCTCGATCGGCACGCTGCATTGGGGGCATTTCTTCACGCGTCCGCCTTGCGAAGCAATCCAGGCATCGTTCAAGCGCTCTTGCTCCTCAGGACGTCGCGCCTTGCTTTCAGCACATGTCAGACCATCATGCGCATCTTCATGGCACCCGTTACACACGGCGGAGAAACAAGATGGACAGTGGAGTGTTTGAGGCGCTCTACCAGTTGCCACGGCACGGTATATTTGCGTACAATCTGGAGTCTTGCAATGCCTGTACTGGTCAGGGTGTCTTGCAATATACGTATCAAACGCCGTTTCTAGAAGTCGATTAAAAGATGCCGGGGGAAGAAATTGCTGAATCGTTGGAATAGGAATGGGAACACGACACTGGGCTTCATCACCGAGGCAAGCCAAAGGTAACTGGTCCGATTCGAGAGCCGAGGAAATAAAATGACGGAGACAGGCAATACAGTATGTGTGACCGCAGCCCATTCGATGTGCAGAAGAGACTGTGTCGTAGCAGATGGGGCAAGTTTCACCACCTTGCACCGCGCTAGCAACACCCAGATTTCCTTTAAAAGAGAGCGCGATAAGACGATCTAGCGCGTGCCGTGCTTCTTCACCCCCTGAAACCGTTATCTTCCGGGAGGACGTCGTAAACTTGACGTTGCTCTCTCCAATCATGTCCTTCAACTGCTGGATCCCTTCTCTGACAAAGAATCCCACGGAGTTCCGCGCCAGAGTAATGGTATAGTCCAAAGAAGCCAGCCTTTCGAGCTCGCCCTTGATCAATTCGCGAGCGTGATCGACTGCCTTTGATGCGCCAAAAACCTTTAGAGACTGTCGCTTTGAATCGGCACGCAGATATACGCCAGTTTCCAATCGGATACGGGAAAAGAACGGGTTGCCGAGAATACCAAAAGACCGGTGCCAACCCTCTACTTTGTCTCCCCTAGCTAGATTCTCCACCCTCACCTTCAAAGCGCCTGTCGCTTCTTTGACAGAGCCCGAAAGTCGGATGCGTACAATGTTCCCAGAGTCACGCATATGGAGTGTACAGGCTTTCCTATCCTTGATCGAGGCCAAAAGGGAATCCCACTGTTCTTTTTGAGCCTTGTATTGCTCCACTGGAATGACGAGAGTGAAGTGCATCGGATCAGGAAGTCGGAGCCAAACCGGTTGATTACCATATCGCTTATCCGAGAGGCGCGTGTGGGCAGCGTGGGCCTCATCCCACGAGGCAAAATGAGCACGAGCAGAAACAACACCCTCCATGGTACAGGTACTAGGGGGGTCGTCGAAATTCTTGAGTCCCCCTGGAACAGCCCGCTCGATGTCGTTTCGAACCATCTGAGCAATTTGCTCGACAGCATGTAAAACGCCACCGGGAAGGCGTTTGACGGATGTTGAATTTGCAAAGTTCATGACGTCTTCATCGACAATGGACGGAGGGAGATTATTGATTTTTATCGCATTGAGTGGAAGGTTTCGCACATAACGGCCTTGGGGTTGAGTGTTCATTTCTACCTTGATCCGACGACCGCTGAAGATAAGACGATCGAGTTCTTTGACCTTGTCGTTGGCCACGGCAATATCGACGTACTCCGCGATATAACGAACAGAGGGAGCCCGCCAGGATATGGTGAGAGTTTCGCAACTTTGATGGGTTTCGGCGTTCATACCCTCAAGGGAATTAGTAGCGGACATTTCAACCCCTAGGGTTTCCTCTCGAAATTCAACACCGTCCAATTCCAGAGCGAGTGCCTGCCCAGAAGCCACATCCGTGATGACATGTGCCTCGAGTCTATTATCCGACCTTTTCTTGATGACAAAGTGGAAATGATCGATTCTTGAGCTCTGGCGTCTAAGCAAGCCGTGAACATCCTCCTCCTTGACATCGAGAGGGAGAGGTCCAACACGCAATGTGCATGTCTCGAAACCTGTTACCAAATGTCGCACGTCGAGTCCAGCGCTGAACGTGACGATAGAACCAAATACGACTTGGGTAATTGTTTTGGCACCTTCCTCTCTAATGATGGTGCTCGCACGCTCACGGGCTACGGCAGTGTCTGTTTCTAGTTGAGCACGTGGCTCTGCACGTTGTGAGTCAGGGGCAGGGGGACCTTCCTCCACAGAAGGGGGACGTGCTGTGGTAGGGCGGTTCTGGCTGTACGGTCTGGAGGAATTGGTTCCCGGTTTCTGTACGTTTGACGCCATGACATGCAACATTCTTGACACGAACGAGGAACGTACAGACTCAATATCGTGGCTAAACCAACACTTGGACCCTTTGGTACAAGTCCCAGCTCTCCAAGCACGGCAAGGGATTTCCCCACGCTTGGGTCTGGGGCGGATGCCAGAGGATTGATGGGAAGGAGTGGTGGATGGATCGGCAGAGGTAGATTCGCGAAGTATGGGCTGGTGGTGACAGCGACAAGTTCAACGTTTGAAGGTTGTTAACGACGGGAGATTTACCTGTACGTCTGTGTCATGACTGAACCAGCACCTGTCTCCGAAGCGACAATGTCCTTGAGCGTATAGTCGGCATGGCTTGCGGTTATTGCCTGCTAGAGAAGCCTGCGTAGAGGGATCCATAAGGTGTAAGAGGGATGGGAAGAGTGTGGCCCTTCAGCTTCGGCCTTGGCACAGGAAGACCCGATATACGATCAAGCCTCATGTATCTGGTGTCGAACCCAAATCAATTAGAACCCACACTGGATCAGTGCGGGAATACCACGGTAATCTCATAATGGACACCGGGATTTCGAATGTAGAATGGATCCACTTCTATAGGGTAGGCTTGTGACTTCTAGAGTCGTAACCCACTGGAGCCAGACCGGTCTCTGAGACCAGACGCCCCGTGGGACTAGGCACCGCAGCAGGGCTTGAAAGCGGAATGACGGTAATTGACAAGATCCTTACAGCAGCTGCCAGTGGTGGTATAATGGAAGAGTTCGACTTATATAATGATTCGTCCCATTCAGAGAAAGCAATCAAGTCAACATAGCATCAATAGAACACTAACAAGTACAACAGACACGACCTCATTCCTTCATGGCATCATCGCTGTCCTCATCGTCCTCATCGCTGTCACTCTCTTCTCCTTCCGCGACCTCAATCGGATCTAGGCTCAGGTCGTGATCTGCACCAACATACGAGTCACAGATCACGTATAGCTTGAGAGAATGCGTTCCTTTGGGTAGCGTGAACTCGAGCTTGATAGCAAGGTTCTTGCTGATGGTGACTCGCTTGATGGCGAGTAGTTGCCGTGTACTCGGCTCACCAACGACGACCCACCAGTTGGCCATCTTCTTCGAGGGGTAGAACGGCGCCACAACGATCTGGTCCTCGGGATCGTCTTCGTCTGCGTCCCGGGACAGAGACACTTTAATCAGGATCGGCGCGCCAGCAGTGTACTCTCCCTTGATGAGTTCGTATGACACGTCGAGCGTAGGGTACGCGTTGACGAATTTGGCCACGTCTCGCCTGATGACAAAAACTGAGCATGCGTGAAACACAGGCCTAGATCCAATCACTCACATTTGCCGAATGTCCATCTGTAATAGTTCGTTTCGTTGGTCGTCCTCCATCTCCATAATATCATATACGGATTCGACGCCTGCGCTCTTGCAACGTTTGATGACCTAAGTAAATGATCAATCCCACACACTCTCAAGTCGTCGAGGGAACGCACCTCGGGCTCAAAGTGTGGTATTTGTTTCAGCGGTGAATCTGTCTCCCACATTGCTTGCACGCACATCTGCGACAAGTCCATAGCTCCAAGCGCATTCAGCCATGCGTTCGACGACATGACATCCACACAAGCCGAAAGTAAGTTCAGCACTTTCTCCAGCACCAAAACTTGATCCGCGGCAAGATCGGGCGGTAATTGGATACGCGAAAAGTGTGCCTGCAAAAGGAGGAACGTCTTGAAGTGTGGTGCCTCGAAATCTGTCCGCTCAAGCTTGACTGGGAGGCGATCATAAATGCGGCGTAGCACGATGTCTTCATGGCGGCGGATCGGAATGACTTCAAACTCTGCAGAAGACGAGACAACTTCAAGCAAGCCTTTGAGTTTTGTACGCTCTTTTAACGACAGCGTATAGACCTCCACGGTGACATCTACGAGTGTGATCAGCGACGTCGTATTCAGAGAAGATGTAACATGTTGCTTACAAGATATATTGTAGTACGCGGCAATCATGCCGAGGTTGAGCGCAGAGACGTCCATTTCGTCCTCTGTAAAAAAGTTGAGTAAGAAAGTATATAGCACTGTCAGCATTATCGACTGACCTATCGTAATGCATTTCGAGTTCACGAGATCTTGTAGCGTGTTCTCTACCAATTCCGATAAATGGTCCGACAACGCTTGATGACTGACATTGTGGAGGTTGTAATAATTTGGATTCTGCGTCATCCGGCGGTAAAAGTATGACCACGTCAGAATATCCTGCGACAAGTCCCCGTGAGCGATCTTCGCAATACTAAACGATCAAGAAATTGCTTCTTACCATGGCGTCCTGCTTGTTCTCGATGGTCTTCACCGCAATCTCGGCCAGGAAGTAATCATGCAGAAGGTGTGTCGGGAGGTGAGATTCAATCGGCAATCCCTCCGACAAAAACTTCTTGTAAAAGTCCTTGCGCGTTTGCTGGCACATCAGCACGCACCGACTGCGGTCATCCTCCTTCGGACGACAAGCCCTGCCCATCATCTGTAGCACGTCCATGACCGGATAATCGACATAACGATGCTCCTTGCCCTCAAAGTATTGCACACCCATGATGATGACCATGTAGCTCGCCGAAGGGAAACTCCATGCGGTATCCTATGCGGTTCCAATGAGTTCACTCTACAACAACCAGGAATGCGTACATACCTTGGAAGCCACTAAGACTTGGATTGCGCCCGAAGCAAACAAGCGTTCCACGATCACCTTGTCTTGTTTATCCAACGCTTCATGGTAATATCCAATTCCGTGTTTCAAACATTCCACCAGACCCTTGTCGTTGATGTGGTCTAGGTGTGGCTGTAAATCTGCTTCATCTATGTTCAGGAACCGGTCGGGAGCACTATCCGCGGTACAATGCAAGAGTAGGTCCTCGACGGTCATGCGACACTGACGTCGCGATGAAACAAAGATGATGACCGGTTTCGTCGGCGCATACTCCACAATGGCCAGGTAAGCTGGCTTGGACATGGCAATCATCAATGAAGGGTAATGAGGGATGGTAAAACTCTGAAGATGGATGTCCATGTCCAAGGGCCGCGAACTAAATAGGTCGTAAGTAACGGATAAACAGACAAAGTCCAGCTGTGTACCTCGGTGAAAAATTGAAGATGGCATGCGACGGAGCACCTATCCACTCTCCGAGGTCACGGGCATTCGCAAGCGATACACCGCAAGCCACGATACGCGTCTTGATTTCGGTCTGTGCAGAAACATACCGTGTGCGTGAAATGATCACTTCGTACGTGGGCCCCACTTCCCCGCCGACGAGCTGAATCTCGTCCGCAATAAGCAGGGCAATCGTCTGCACGTTCTTCCTCTGTCGCCATCTTCGTGATAGAACATCCCACTATCGAATTAATCAGCGATCAGACAAGTCATCCTGTTCATACCAAGCACTTACCTGACTGGGCGTGCACACGATAACGTCACCTTTCTCCAATAAGCGCAAGTCCGCACTCGTCTCGCCTGTCAAGCTCACGATCTCTTTCCCACCTTGGACCCTGCCGAATTTGCGACGCCATTCCGCAACACGCTGATCAACCATCTCTTGATATGGTTCTACACAGACTGCTCTAGAGCTGTCCTTCTTGTTCCATAGCTTCAACAGCGCAAATTCGGCGCAGATCGTCTTCCCACTTCCTGTAGGAGCGCCAACGAACACATTCTCGTCGGAGGTATATAATGCTTGAAAAACTTGCGTCTGGATCTTGTTGAATGTTTGAATTGTGTTCGAGTAGATAGACTCATACTCCTTGTTGTGCAAGGCAGAGAGAGGAAGGGGTTGGAGGTCAAGGAGTGGTGTCGGAGGCGGGAATTTTTCAGGAAGGATGAGATGTTTGAACGAGATCGGTAGTTTCGTTTCTGCGTGCAACCACCTATCGGATATCACCGAAATATAGTAGTTGGGAGCTACGGGCTCGAACATTGGGACGGTTATGGTGACGCTGTGCTCATCTTCGGCGTAGCGTTGACGCAGGATGAACGTGTCGTGGAAAAGAATTATCTCGCCATCAACGTCTTCAACGAGAATGAAGAACGACTCTGCACCACCATGGATCTTTTCTTCCCAGCGGAAATCGGGAACAATAGACAGATCGATTCGCAGGAGGGAACGGGTGATGGGTTGTACTTGTGCTTGCAATCTCGAAATTTCGGTCAAAATGGTACCTAAGAAGTGGAGAAGTACGCGTACTGTAGTTTGGGGAAATTATGGACCAGTCGGTGGACGAGGCGCCCCGCGTTGGGAATACCAATGAGTTCTCCAAGCTCAGGAGGATTCAAGTCAAAGTATCGGTACCACGGCTAGACGAGGAAGCTCTATAAGCACCTTCTGAAGGTTAGTTTTAGTAGACTTACGAATTGTTTCCCCTCCGCCTTCCTGATCACTTCTTGCGGTACCCCCTTGAACTGGCGAAGAGGTGTCATCGAGCCCCACCTGAGTTCAACAGTCAGGCATAAGACGACATATGTTAGAATATAAAGACTTACATTCGTCGCTCCACCATCTTGCACAGTGCGAGGCACGCTCGGGCCGGTATGGCCCACCCACGCTTGAGGCAGATTTCAAACATCGCACGTAATATCCGTCCGGCTGACTGTTGGACAAACACCATGTCTGCAACTAACGCGAATCCTAGACCAAACGGTTACCATAAATTGTAAAGACAGATAACGGCGCAATGGAACGCACCTTCGAGCTTAAGTTGAGAGATATACGCTTGCAGGAGCACGTTGATTTTGGCGGCAGGCTCGTCAACACTCTCCTTGACGGGTATTGGCACACGTTCCAGCAGTTTGGCAAGTTCTAGTTTCTCTTCTTGCCGTACCTTGAAACAGTACACCGATTAACCAGTTTGACGGCAAACTCACTAGCACTCACAGGAAGTAGTTTGAACTCGTTCGAGAGCGCGAAAACCCGGAACAGTTCCAACGTTGACATCGTCGGACGCAGGTGTTGGTTATACGTCGCCATCGAGTTATGCGTCACGTAGTAGTGCGATGCGATACGGCCGAGTTCTGTGCTTTGGAAGCGGCCTGAAGCACGCTCGTACTTAATGAGGTGACACTTCTCGAGGAGAGCCGCCGCAGAGTGGACTATGTCAGCACGCTTTTGGATTAAGCCGCCGTCGTCCTCTTGATAGTCAACACCGACGCCGTACAGGCCAGGAGACTTGAGCATGCGCACATACCTAGTCAGTAGGTCAGAGGCAATGAGTCGACGAACAAAACAAAACCACTCACAAATATGTGTACCCTAGCCATTGCACTGCTTCGTCGCGATTCCTGACCGTCCCGAGCACAATTTCTGCGTTTAGATTGTCTGCCAACTTCGAGACGAACTGGGACTCGATAGGCAGTTGCTGATTCATAAGCGATAGGTAATACTGTAGTTCCGAGTGGTTCGTGATAATAATGCCTTCGCCGAAGGTATCGTATTGCGGTCGTCCGGCACGTCCGAGCATCTGGAGAACATCTTGAGAAGACAACTCGACCCATCGACCCTTCTCAGGATTATATATCTGCGTCCCCTTGATGATAACGGTATGTGCAGGTAGGTTGACACCCCATGCGAGGGTCGCTGTACAAACCAACACCTGTACGGCACCGTCCGCGAAGAGGTCCTCCACGAGAGTCCTATCCTCTCTTGACATACCGGCATGGTGAATTGCGAACCCGAAAGGAAGGAGGTCCCTTAGGTTACTATCCTTGACATTCTCCACCTCCGCTTTCAGAATTTCTCCCGTGGCGCTGTCGGCTCGGATGAACTGATTGATAGTCTCCTTCTCCATTGCCATGTCACGTATGAACTTGGCGGTCTTTGCCGTCTCCTTGCGAGAATGGACAAAGACGAGAGTTTGATTCTTCCCAGCTTGGTCAAGGAGTTTTGCGTAGCAAACCTCGTTCATAACCTGGAAGCGCTTGATGGCTTTCTTTTCGGTAACGCCAATAAATTGTTGTTGAAGTCCACACGGACGGTACGAGGCATCGAAATAAAACAACCCTTTTGATTCGTCCACGCGGAGGAAGGTGGCTACGTCTTGGTAATTGGGCAGTGTCGCGGAGAGTCCAACGAGCCGTACATAGTCGCCTGTTTGCTCCATCCTCCGAATTGTACGTGCTACAACGCTTTCGACAACGGGACCACGCTCGTCATGCAATAGATGTATTTCGTCAATAATCATGAGACGAACGAGATTCGTATAGCTAGTGTCGGTGCTTTTGCGAGTGATGACATCCCACTTTTCTGGAGTGGTCACGATGATCTGGGTTTCGGAGATTTGCTGCTTCGTCATTTGAGAGTCACCGGTCAGTTCACCGACCTTGACGCCGAAGGCGGACGTAAGACGGGAGGTAAAGTTGCCGACCATTTCTTGTACGAGTGCTTTCATGGGGGCGATGTAGACTATCTTGAACTGATCGAGCGCGAATTCCCCAGTCACTTCGTCTCTGTATTTTGCCAGCTCGTTGAGAACAGTTAACATTGCGACGTTGGTCTAGAAACATCAAGTCAGAAAGGCTATTCACGTATGATCTTTGAGCTTACCTTTCCAGCACCAGTTGGTGCGCAGAGAAGTAATGGCTCGTCGGTCCCGAAAGCAACAGGAAACAACTTGCTCTGAACCCGATTTAGTTTTGGGACGGTGAACGCAGCCCGCGTCCACTCGGGCAACTTGGTTATGGGGACGAGCTCGTCATCATTGCCGACGTACTTCTTCGGGGCGGGGACGTGGATTTCATCATAGCCCTTCCCACTCTTCTTGAAAGACCCTTCCGGAAGCTTACATTTTTTGTTCGACATCAGGTGTCCTCCCTGGCTGAAAGCCATGCTCTCGAGATCGAGGATTCTCTTCGGCTGGACCGTGGAGCCAGGAGGTAGAGTCGCAGTATTCGGTACAGCTGTAGCTGCTTCCTTAACGTCGACGTCCATTGCATCATCGTGGGTCTTCTTGGCTTGTCGATCGCCTGCCAACTCTCTCAAAATCCATCCAACGCCCTTTTCCCGCATTGCCACCTCCACGTCGACCCGTTCGTCGGCATCGCTTCGCATCAACTTGGTACACCAGACGATGATGTCCCTATTCTTCAAAAACTTTGTGATAACGTGGAAACTCTGGTACTCAAAGAGCTCCATCAACTGGTTTTCGCAGTCCCGCAAACTTGATTCCGAGCCAAGGATAGAGAGCGCTGAGGAAGCTTTGTCCGCGGCGGTGACGGGGTCGGGATAAACTTCTGATATTTGCCGCTGTACCCAGAAGCCATCGATAGTATGAGGAGGGACGAGGTCCTTGTCTGCTTTGGATTTCCCGGCTTCAGAGGCGGCGGAAGATCCACCGATAACCAGTTCGTCGGTTCCCCCATCCTGTTGTCCTCCTTCCTCCTTCGCTTCCTCCTCGCCTTCCTCCTCTTCTTCGTCGTCACTCTCGTCGCGGATTTCGTAACCTTCGTCGTCGTCGTCTTCCTGCTCCTCCTCATCAAAGACTACCGCGACACCAATTTCTTCGTCAATCTCCGCGTCTTTCCGTTCCATATCTGGGTCCACCATCTGCTCGTCCTCGGCACCGTAGTCGGTTATTTTCTTCGACAATGCGACCAGTTGGGAAAAGGCATCGCCGGAAATACCACCCAAGATTTCCTCGATTTCCCTCTTCTTGTTGAAATCCTTCTTGTTCTCGTCCTTGAGGGTCTCCAAGATGGTATCTGTGGCGCTGCGAATGATATCCTGGGCTTGGTCACCAAGGATTTGGTGCACGGCCGACAGCAAGAGCTCGTAGACCTCTCGCGTCTCTGCCGTCCGAGGTCGGTACGTCAACCCCTCGACGTCTTGAGTGGCCTCGATGATGTCGAAGCCGAACCCGGCTTCTGCACGACGTTTCGTAGACGCGGCCTTTTCGAGAGCGTCGTATCGACCGGCGTCTCCTGCTTTTTTCTTCTTCTTCTCGACGTCTTTGGGTGCGGCTCGTTGGACGCGCGAGCCCATCTCCTTTGGATCGATACGACCTGCGAGAGAGGTTGGTGCACCATCTGGTTCCTTGTCTCGTCGTGGAAGCACAGAGCGGTCGGCAGTGAGGACAAGGGAAGAAATGGCACCATAGTTGTACCCAGAAAGGTCAGGTTTTCCTGGTGGTCGACCAGACATTTTTGCTAAAGAGGGAGAGAAAAAAATGGAAGTGGTAGGTTGTAGTAAAAAGACGCGTTAGACTTTTGCTTACTCAGCACCTTCCCTTTCAAATACGAGCAAACAAACCTCACAGCGGCCCATCGAAAGCATGACACAGGCAGCCTAAAGAACCATCAGAACCCGCAATCGTTCCGTCCCCCGGGCCCTGTTCAATAAATTATACTTCCTCAGGCTGAACCTCCATTTACGCGAGCTAATGTACA
The DNA here is from genome assembly GCA_038089855.1 of Royoungia palumana. Taxonomy (NCBI): domain Eukaryota; kingdom Fungi; phylum Basidiomycota; class Agaricomycetes; order Boletales; family Boletaceae; genus Royoungia; species Royoungia palumana. The sequence goes on along the minus strand of JBBPLQ010000075.1, from coordinate 20,409 downwards.
TGAAACGGGTATATGTCGAGATCAGTCCACAACAAGTACGAAGAAGGCCTGTGTAAGGTGGGTTCTGTTGAAGGCTGATGGAGATAGTGACATTATAGTGTCTAGTGTACGTCCACTGTTGTGATACCTGCCACCAAGTCAGTCACTGGATCATCCTCGCGAATGCGAGTCATGGTCAAGCTATCAGTTGCAATGTGTCGGTACTGCACGCGTTGCACCTACGTGAAAACCAATGCATCGAACGGCTGCTTAAGACGAGAAAGGAAACGGAGTGCACGCGTTGTATCGTCGAGCCAAACGTCACTGTTATCATTGTCAGAAAAATCCTGTACGAGGATGGGGATCCACGGATGGAACAGGAGCAGACCCTTCAGCTTGAGAAGATTATCCTTAGTCGTAATCTCTGCTTCCTCAAGTGCGGACGTTGTCGCACTGTAAAGACCCGAGCCATTCCCCGACTCCACTTCAACAATGTGGGTGATCGAGAAAGCAAGGCCGGGAAGTTGGAGGTAACTCGAGTTTGAGGATGGTGCAGAGAGCTTTTTGAGTCGTTCATAGAGCTGTGTGACCAATGAGAGATCCGAGTCCGGTAAGGACGAGCGCAGGGCAGTGATAATCTCCTCCATCGCTGACGACTCGATGAGTGGTGGGATGTGCGACGGAACAACCTGGTTGTAGACCGAAAGGTGAGGTGGTAGGCAGCTATTATAGTCTCCTGCAGGTCCAGTCCAGGCGATAATAGCAGGATCATGTGGACGAGTTAGAATTTCTTCCAGGAGACAACCGACTGCCGTACACCTGCCCTCGCCGCATCTGATTGCAATAGTGGCTTCGAATATACCGAAAATGTCGTCGGGTAAAGTAGTTTGACGCGAGGAAGCTGAGAAGAGCTTCTCACGAGCCCTGTCCAGGCCTTGACGGGGTGAAGCTGGGGAAACCTGTGCTTGTTCCATTTCCGTGACAACGATGCGCGATTCTTTGTGGTTGAACATATCCAATCCAAGGTAAGGCTTCCAGTCTTCAGTATGGGACTGGACGGTCTCGGCCCGCGGCGATGTTCTTGGTATGTCGACCCACATTCATTCCAATCACTCTGCCAGAGGTCACCACGCATCTGGGAGTGTGACTGAACACCACAAAGGTGGACGAGGGTGAGTGCGGAGTCACAATACCACCTGAACATGGCAAGCAATGACTCGTGCAGCACCCCATTGTTAGTTTTGTCGATACAACACGTATCCAACCACACCCAGCAGGATCCAAGGCCCCGCGCGACTTTGCAGAATGTCTGAAGCTTCGTGTTTGGGGAAGATGGTTCAAGCTCGTAAACCGAAATATCCTGAACTGATTAATACAAGGGTTCGCCATGTTTCTCCCGCCGGTGCGACAACATGACACATCGGTAAAACTATGCAACCTCCTCAGAAATACGGGAGCGATTGAATCGACTGTGAGTGGTTATTGAAGATCGCAACTCGTCGTAGATCGGGAGCCCCTTGAAAGTCGCCGCTTGCTGCAATTTATCTGAGAGGATACCAGTCACAGTGTCGATGAGGATATGGGGTGAGTTAGGGATGGTCTCGTCAATAATATTTTGAATGAGGGATGTAGCACCAAAAAATTGGTGACGGAGTTCTGTCATTAATATTGAATGTCATCCTGAGCGACATAGAAAAATGGACTGACTACGGATATCTTTATCCCGGGATCCGTTCGATTTTTTGAGCATGACCTTGAATGCTTTGACGCCTGCGGTATACCGCCCTGCACCATGTGGTGCTGCATGCCTCTGCTCGTAACCTTAATAAGCCGAATGGTCCAGCGTGATGACCTGCACCATAATGTGGCGTTAATCGTCTGATGTAAAGTCGAGTAAAGTGTACCTCATCAGCGTCACGTAACGCATCCGCCCACAAACCCATCGAGACTCGTGCTTTGCCGCGTTTGGAAAGGATCTGGATACGATCGATGTCATGGAGTGATAAGAGAGTTGAAAAATGGCCAGCAGCTCCATGATATGCTTTAGCACCCATTGCAATATCGCCGAGATTTTCTAGTCGAACTTAGCACCGTCCCGAGAAATCTCCATTGGACAGTCAGGGTACGTTCCCGGCACGAAGCTCACCGAGTTCCCACTGCACTCGCTCGTCCTTGTCACTTGCATCCTTATTTGACTCCTCCTGCATCTGGCGGTGACACTCTGTAAGCATTCCATGTAGCATTCCATGCGCCATACCCCGTGCTACACGGTACGCCAGCTTCCCCTGCTAGGGAAGCCTATAAATAGGGCTCTACCTTCATGTATACGATACCTTTTTCCTCTTCTCCAATTCATACGTTCATCACGTTCAAAAAAAAGTGGAACCACGGCGGTGATACTCGAGTGCGTCCGAAACGCGACCACCGTTCACCAGAGCATCGCAGATGGCCCGATAAATTTTGAACATGGGAAGCCTGAACTAAGCTATATAGCTCGTCAGAACAAGAGTTAGGCCATCAAGCAAAACACAACGCTGCAGCATAAATTACAGCTTTGTTTACCGAATCACGGAGTATTATATTATTCGCCAACTTGGATAGCAAAGTGTCTGGAACCAAAGGGTTGAGGGACAGCGCAGTGGTGTAGTTTTGGAGCGCTTCTTCACGATTGGAGGTGGTTGTCGCCTTGTTACCTTTCTTCTCGAGTGCGGCCACACATTTACAGGTAAACTCTGCAGCGATTGAGTAATCTCGTCTGTTCCACGAAAACAAAGACACCCGAAAGCCAACTCGCAAGTAAGTCATTTGCTTATACCGCATCGGTCATACTACCTAACATTTCGAGAAGTGACTGCACAACTTCATCAATGCGACCCTGCGAATATTGGGTCTCACAGTGATGCTTCTTTTCGTGGGCTTGAATAAGGACATTGGCCTTATCTCGGGGGGTAGAAAGTCGCTGAGTGGTACTCTCGAGATTTGCTATTCTGGTATCTGAGACACGAGTGTTGGAAAACCACAAGTAAAGCGAGTAATTCAGAGCGTACTTACTATTTCAAGCTTGCGGAACTGTTCTTTATTGTGCATTCGAAGCTCGGCAAGCTCGTCCTGCTCACACGACAAGGTAAGCAACAGGGTATTGCGGTTGTGACACGAGCACACCTACGCAATGGGTATATCGACAAGGAAGGATGTCGCAAAGATCACGTAGCGTGTACTTGTAACTCACGCTTGAATTTTCTTTCACCCCACTTGTGATGATGTCATTATCTGGCGAGATGGCCATAGAAGTGACGAAATGAGGTATTTGACCGGTGAACCAATCTGCTCGTGGGTTTCCAAGTCCCAAAATGAGACGGACAAGCTAACAGAGGCTGCGATGCAGGTGCCGTTAGTTGAGAAGGCAATACCTAAAGGGTGGGGGAAATCGTGAATTCGCCATTGCGAGAGTGTGATCCCGGTGGAGGCGTCAAGATGATAAATGTCGCCGTGATTTGAAAAAAACGAAGAGATGGCTATCTTTCTGGCCCCAGGCGATAGAACGGTTTGAAGAGTAAGAGACTCTGATCTCGGGACGAGCAATGACACGGCGTTTTGGAATGTTATAGATCTGGATGAACTTGTGCGTGGCAGTCGCGACCAAGTCTCCGTCGCGTGAAAATTTTGCCCCGACAACCGGGTCATCATGTTTCAGCGTTATTTCGAGTTCTGCTTCGTCAGGATCATAGGGCTCAGAGAACGACCAGATACGCGCAGTGGTGTCATCCGATCCTGATACGATTGTCACCTTGCCACCCGGCGACACGAGCCACACGTCAACAGCATTCACTGCCTTTGAGTGTTCCTCAAGCACGTGTGCCGTGCATGGATCTCCGCCTCCCAGAACACGACGTTCTCTGGCTTGTCAATGCTAGTTTCATTGCGTGATCCACTGCCAATGACGATCCATCTGCCATCTTGTGAGACCACAATGTCATTGACCTTTTCCGAACCCATTTCGAATGGTTCCGACTCGTTCGCCATCCTCCTTCCCGTCCATTACTCGCCAAAACTGGGTCTCTTTGTCGCCGCCAGCAAGAATACAATTATCATTCGTCAGGAACGCAATTGTCCATATGATGGGGCCATGGCCATCGATTTCTACCACCTTGGTTTTCTGAACGTTGGAGGTCCTGTTTGGTGAGTGTCCGTCAGTATCGCATCTTCGATTCCCTTGCTCAGATCATTTGCTTCAGCTTTTCTCACTTTTTTCATCTTCGCTAGATGTGTTATTCTCCCTATCTTCCGTACTCTCGTCAGGATGCTATTTTTCGAATTGCTCCACCCAGTTACTTACCATAGCTTGACGAAGAGGACATTTTCAACACGGGTAGCAGGGGTGGAGTACATGTAACTTGAGAGTTGTGGGGTGCCAAAGACTCGATCTCACACTTGGTAGGACACGTGGCTTGTAATCTCGGCGCTCGTTCAAATTATCGCCAGTGTCACGGCTGTCGCGTCTCTTCCCGACGGCTTTCTCGATGACTTGCTCCTACCATCCACTGGCAAAGCACCCTCATCTTCGACATTAGTAGTGTCCCTTTTTTTCACTCGTCCTATGTTCCCTGACACTCGCACGTTGCCACTTCATGCACCAGGATACACCAGCAATAAACGGTGTTTTAGCTGATATTTACTGCGAGCTAGCTATACGTTTACCGGGGCTGCGGTCCGGAAAAAACACCTACAAGACGTAGTCCCTTTTGGACATGAGACTCTTTAATATTTTGGTACTTGAATCTATTCTTTGCCGCTCCCGGCGGATCCCGTGCCATGAAAACAGACTGATGATGTACTGGTCAACGTTTCAACGTTCGAATTTTCAGACAAATAATCACTTCCAGTGGTAATTCTTGTTGCCATGTAAGCTTCCACGTGAGTGGTTCCCGTTCACTGCCTTCATCTCGGACCTTTTGCTCGCGAGGCAACTTGGTCAAACGCAATCTCCGATGCCACAATGGCGATCCTGCCGATCAGTATGTATTCGCAACATTTTTAACAGAGAGGGGGAGGTCGCTACATTCACTTACCGCGTCTTGTATGGATTCGTACCTCTCAGCGCTCACTTGATATCTCCGCACTCTGTTGACTTGTATGATCTATGCATTGACTATAACACTCTAGGAGAGGGGGAACGCCCGTATCAACAATCGACTGAGGATTCATCGCCAAACGTCTAAAAGATGCATGTCCAAGTAATAGTTGATGAGATACACTCACGCATCGTCCCCACTAGTGACGAGTGACGAGTACGTCTTCCCATTCAGGGTTACAGACTATAGCTTCATGCTGGGTGTGGCTAGTAGCGATATTGCCAGAATTCTATACTTTGCAAGCGTAGGTGGTCGCATATCCTTTGAATCCAACAGTTTAGTACATAGGTCAATCAATTACACCACACAGCGTTAGATCAGTACAAACGTCAACATTTTAGCCTTGCGAAGCTTGATTCAATGCCATCTCGGCTTGCCTAACTCTCCATCTAGCTTCCAGTCCCTCCTTTGACACCATGGAAAAATTAGTCGCGCCCACACAAGCCGGAAAAGGGTGTCCTTACCAGATCAATCACCTTCTTTACGCTCTCCCGCTCGAACAACGCCTTCGTGTACCTCCCCAGCCTCTTAAACTTGGGCCCAGCTAGCATCTCCGTAAACTTCTTCCCATCCTCAGGGTCGAGTGCCCCCACACCTGCCTTGGCGGCGACCTGGACCCATGCCAGCTGGGGCACGATCGCACAGTCTGCGAGTGTAAATTCCTTTCCCATTGCATACTCTCCTCCACCAACAGCGTCTGGGTCAGGGAGTAGCGCCTGGATCTTTTCAAGTCCCTCGAGTAACATATCGAACCCCCCCGAGGCCTTCCGGCTGGCTTCTCGCAAGAGCATCTCCAAATCGCGGGTGACGGAGTCCATGAAAAATCGCACCTGGGCGCGCGCAGTCGGATTAGACGCAGGAGGGAGGAGAGTGGAGTTCTGGAAGAGATCCGCTAGGAACTCGAGGATAACGTATGACTCCGTGACCTTGAAAGACAATGGGGAAGGTTCTTCGGGTGATACAATGGGTCCCCCGTAGGTCAATACAGGGACCTTCCCGTGGGTGACACTTTAGTGACATGCCTACAAGACGATAGGATATCTTGACTCGCCTTTCCGGTAAATGGGTTGGCTCGCGCGAACCATTCTGGTTTGTTGAAAATATCGAATCCATGCGATGTGTAGGTCGCTCCGGCTTCGATTAACGCGATCTCGACCTGAATTAGGATTGACGTGATCAGGAAGTTGTTTGGGACGCATTATGAAGCAGTGTACCCTGTAGCAGTAAGGTGACAACTTGTGCCGCGTTCATGGCCATTCATGATCCCAGAGACATTGCAGCCACTGTACCTTTCGAGCATCATGATAGTAGGTAATTTGTTCTGGCATGTTGTTATCTGAAAGAAACGCTCAGAGTTCCTAGTGGAGGTGATTCGAGGAAAGTCTAGCGATACGCAAGTTACATAAACCTTTATATTCCAAACAGCAATTCTCGTGCGAATATTGGGATCTCTCCCGGTCAACTGTCTACTCACCGTAATCCACAATCTGATTCATTCTTAGTATCCCGTGCAGATAAATGGGGCTCACTTTGCGCAGTCACATCATGATGGCAGTTCTAGCTGCGCAATGTGACAAGCGATACAGCAGTCTTCATATGTCCCCTGAAAGAGATGCGCTCCATTTAGTACCTCCTCACTTATTGCTGAATTCATCGAGACCTCAGGAGTGCGGGCCCTGGTTACATCAAAGAATCGAGCATAGGCAAGCGAACCAGACAGGTTCCAGCTCCCATCAATGATCATTTCATATCCACTTGCGTCGCGGTCAACTGTATTTAGCCGGCCGAATACCTTCCAAGGACGTACTGTCGATTAGTAAGGATTGATGGATCGAGTTGGGTGCAAGGCCGTGCATACCACGATTTGACATTATATTCGACAGGTTAACAGGGCACCGGGAATTGCGCAGACTCATCGAAGCTGTATTCCGTTCCGGGCGAACACAGTCCTCCATATGCCTCCCATACGCTCCTGAGCACCAGAGGTGTGAGTATAATCCAAAAACGCCAAAAAAACAGAAACATACCCATGAGGCCAAGTGCCTTCTTCACTTTCACAAAGCCTTGGCGTATCCCCTCAACTTATCGAGCTTTTGACCCCCATTGCCTGGCCAAGTTTCTTCTCAGTCCCGGCCTCAAATCGTCCGCGATCCATCTTACACCAGCTGGAGTACAGGGGCGGTCACAATCTTGCGTCCGTGAATTCCTTTCTGGTGGGAAATTCCCCGCCAGCAACCGTGAAGTAACGTTATGTGCAACCAGGTCTATGAAGAATCACGCACGGAGATGCTCATCGGACCAAGGCAGAAGGAGAATAGAGCGTAGAAACAAAACCAAAGATGGCATATGACTCAATGAGCCTAGAGGATAACTGAGAAAGGTCTTAAGGTGACACGTCGGATCCCCCATACGTTATCACAGGAATTATTCTTTTTCTCTCGCCTTTCCGGTATGTGGGTTGACTCGCTCAAAGCAAACCGGCACGTTATCTATGCCAAAGTCAAACGGGTAGGATGTAAAACGCTCCGGCCTCAAGCAAGGCGATTTCAACCTGTGAGGCACGTCTTGAACGTGATCAACAAATTCGATTGATGCTATAATTGAATAAGTATACTCTGTGGCAGAAGGGTGACATCTGAGTCAAGTGCGTTCAGCGAGTGACACTCAGAAATTGCTCCGAGTACAACACCACCGTAGCCTGTGGTCAGTTGTGGACATCATGATAGAGTAATTTGAGGCTAGTGATCAAAGCTCAGAAAGTCAATTCGGTGGCTTTATGAGACGAGCGAGATACTGCACAATGTGACGGAGATAAAGGCAAGCGGGGTGTGGCACCTGGTACAAACTACTAACCATTTACATAAGCGAGGCTTAAGCTTACGTAAGGATTGCCAGTGTTTCAAAGTTATCTTCGTTTGCTACACTTGGATTGCTACATCATCATGCCGGCAGCGTCAAATAAAAAAGCGACCGCAAAGGCTCAGAAGAAAGCAAAGGCTGCTCAGAAGACTGCACGCAAAGAAAAAAAGAAGGCCACAAAATCGCAACGAGACAAAAACGACGATGACAGTGACGATCTCGAAGATATCCTCGAAAAGGTATGTTCAAGTTCTGACCCCGGTCTCAGTCTTAACCAGTGCTCATACTATTTTTTTAGTAGATGAGACAAGAGTGGGAGGCAGCACATACCGTTACGGAGGAACTTGTGGAGGGACCTCCGAGTAGACGCGCAAATGCCACGCTAACGGCATGTCCGAACGGAAATCACCTGTGGTGCATTGGAGGGGAATACTTCTGCGATGATGGGAAAGCGGTCTGTGCTATGTCTCTTCTGATTTTGGTTACTGTACCTAAATTGCTGCCCAGTACTTCTACAACGATGTGTTTCGCTACTCTCCTGATAGAGTACGCTTCGAAACTGATTTGTATCCCATCGTAACCGTTTTTTTCTCGCAGGATGAATGGCGGAAATTTGTCTCCCGGACCTGTCCAGGGCCCCGTTCTGCCCACAGCGTCGTAGCATCCCCTGCAGGCGGTGGCAAACTCTACCTTTTTGGTATGATCTTCATGATTTTGAATCGTTCATCGTTGACATTCACCGCATTATCTGAACGCTTTAGGTGGCGAGTTTTCGTCCTTGTATCAAAACAGTTTCCATCACTACCGCGACTTTTGGGTTTTCGATATTTCAACCCACAGCTGGGATAGGATCGAAACCAAAGTGCGTCCGAGTGCACGTTCTGGTCATCGGTATGGTTGTATTGGTATCTCCTGCGCGCTACCCGCTTAGCCATGACCTTGAACGTATACAGAATGACCATGTGGAAGCATTTTATCGTCCTGTTTGGTGGGTTCTATGATCCTGGATATCGAAGTGAGTACATGTCATTTTTCTTACGGCTGAGGCTCAGTTGATATGCTCAGCCCAATACCTTAGCGACACATGGATATTCGATACACAGGAGTACAAATGGCGTCAGATTGAGTTTAAAGAGTCTGATCGAAAACCATCGTATGTTACCTCACAAATCCGGACTCAGCGTCGCTGAAGGTGGTATCAATAGTCCTCGAAGCGGGTTCTCCTTTCTCCCGACTCCGGATGGCGTCGTATTACACGGTCCGTCGTTTCACTTTTTGGCAGGCGCGCATGATGTAAACGATTCACATTCTACCCACAGGCGGTTACTGTAAGGAATATGTCAAAGGAAAACGACCCGTCGGTGTCATCCTTGATGACACCTGGTTTCTCAAGTAAGATAAATCCAACCTCCCTCACGTGTCCACGTATACTGATGATCTATCCAGGATGTCCCTTGACCCCGCCCTTCCGACTCCACTCACACTGAAATGGGAAAAACGCAAGACAGCGTCATCGACACATATGCCGACCGCGCGTGCGGGGTGTACGATGGCACTCTGGTCAGCGAAGGGGACCGGGGTGATGTTCGGAGGTGTGACCGACGAGGAGCAGGGAGAGGAAGGGTTAGAGAGCGTATTTTGGAACGATTTGTGAGTTACACACTCACCACTAACAGAGACGATGACGATCGACGTGGGTTTTTCCCGGTGGAAGGTATGGATACCAGTTGGGAGGTAACGGCCGATGGATTGCTATGCATCTAAAAAAGCCGAAAAAGAGAGGGAGTGGGGGTAAAAAGAAACAGGCCAGGGAGGAAGGAATGATGCAGCCCACGCATTTTGATCACCATGATGAGGAATTCGGAGGTGATGAAGAGACACAGGAAAGTCGAATTTCACTTGGATTCAGAATGCATATCCAGTCTACAATATAGGTTTCTCCTGCGCCGATAGCGCGAGCCAATCTGGAACCCAAACTAGACGAAGTCGATCCCGACGACCCAAATTTGACGAAACCGATACCGCGCTACAACGCCATGCTCGCAGTGCTCCGTAATACGTTGTACATGTCCGTCGGCTTTCACACTTTTCCACGGCATTTCGCATAAGATCTCACTTTTTGCACCGTGTAGCTATGGAGGCATCTTTGAACTGGGCACGCGCGAGTATACACTGGACGATTTCTATGTGCTACAACTCGACAAATTGGACCGATTCGTGTGTCTCAAGTCCAGCGGGATCGTCATCCCCACCGAGGCAGAGGAGAGTAGCGATGATGAAGAGGGAAGTGAAGTTGATGAGAGCGACGAGGATGACGAGTATGAAGGTGAAGACAGCGAAGGACGTTCAGACTCAGAGGATGACAAGGGAAAGAGGAAGAAGGGGAAAGGCAAAGATAAAAAAGGAAAGAGAAGGGACCCAGAGAACAGCGAAGAGGAACCAGAGGGGATGGCGGAAGCCGAAGCTGATATGAGTGCAGAACCAGGAGTACCAAGTCAAGTCGAAAAGCCGGTCAACAAGGTATGTCGAACATGATTATGGCCGCTTTTGACAGTATGATCTCTCCGTGCCTCTAGGACGAATTACGGGCTCAAGCAACGGCGTTCATGGGTGTCACTGAGAGGGACGCAAGTCGTTCTGCGGAAGATGTGATCAGTACGCCAGCGCCGGGGGAGACATTGGCCGTGTTCTATGCACGCTCACGTACGGGTTCCCACATGTTCCATGATTCTTGTGTTGAGCTAGAAAATAGGTGAATACTGGGCACAGAAAGCTCATCAGGATCATGCCAGCGATAATCGCGGCAAGCAATTGCGGCGCGATGGATTTGGACTGGCCGAATCACGATATGGTGAGCCAATCACCCTACGATTTTGGTTGTATCGCATTCAAAGGCTTGCTAGCTGAATACAAACCAATACTGGAAGAAGTGGAGAAGATATTGGCCGAAGCCGGGTTGGACGAGGATGAGATAAGAATGCAGGCGAGTGGCGGAGGCGTATGTACTGCCAGTGGACAGAGTCGGAATCGTCGTTAATGGGCAAGAGAAGGTCCAAGCGGAAAGCCAGTTTAAGACATCATGTCAGCGGAGTATTCTAAGGCAAGTCCACTGCGACGGCATTACCGCAATTGCAAGTAGCCGAGACAGTATGCAAGAAGAACAACGCAAGAAGCGAGAAAGATGACACTGGTCGCAAATCTGATAGGTTTAGCGGTAGCAGTTTCGCCAGGCGTGTTCGTGACATGCTCGACTTGTACCAATTACATCGAGGGGTGGGATCTGATTGAATCCGGGGACAGAAGGCAGATTAGGCTGCCAAAAGGCTGATATTTTGAGAAGCAGACATGTGCTCTGCAGGGTTCTTGCAACTCAACTGTAACGCTGGTCGCCAGCCCAATAGGATATTGTTCAATGTCAACTCATCGTAAGCATCTGGGTTGGCCGATCGAAAAGACGTACTGACAAGAGCATAAGGAAAAAGGAGGGGGAACCGCGGGTCTAGTAAGGCTATGAAAAAGTAAGGAAAAGTGTACCGCGTAGTGAGTGCGGGGTAGAGTACTCACGTGTACTCACCGATCAGGACGTCCCCCACCGCTCAGAAATCCATGGAAAGGGCGATCGAAATCGATTGCATACGTTCGGTCGCGTTTCTCGAGGACGGGAAGCACTTTCTGACTAGTGGAGAGGATGGAGAGATTCGGCGATGGCGAGCAAAAGACATGGAGGAGGAAGGAATCCCAATGGATGTGGGGGATTCTGTCTGTCAAATCGCAGTCTCGGGGGATGGCAAGTGGGTCGTCAGTGGAACGGATGAGGGAGAGCTGACTGTTTGGGAGGTGGAGAGCGGGACAAAGGTGCTCCAGTGGAAGGGAGATACAAATTCAGCGACCGCTGTGGACGTGTCGCCAGACGGGACAAGAATCGTGTCGGGTGCGCTTGACTGTGCATGTGTCTGGTCACTTACCACCGGAGAGGAACTGCTCCGACAACTATCGGAACACGGCCGCAACTTGGCGACTGTGGCCAAGTTTTCACGCGACGGACGCTTGTTCGCAATCGCCGCATGCGGTCCCAAGTCTCTCCGCATCTACGAGACCGAACAAGGTCGCCTCGTCGCCGACTTCGAGATCCTCACTTCGGGTTATGGCAACCAATCCATTGCTTGGTGTCATAAAAACAACCATCTGTTTGCCGCATCACAGCAAGACATTTATCATCTTGACGCATCTGCCGGGACCACACTTGCGAAATGGCCAATTAACACTGGCTACATCTGGTGCATCGCCTTGACGAGCAATGACTCATGCATCGCGGTTTCCACCGACTCATCTATCTCATTTTGGGACGTGACAAGGCATGAGCAAGTAGGCTTTCCCATAGAACCTGTTGGATTCATGGCGATCTCTCGCAATCATGACATGTTGATGGTCTGGGGAGACAAAATCAGGTTACGGGATCTTCGCGAGGTTCTTCCCCCTCGATATACACAGAATGTGAGTATGCACAGTATTATTCTTTATCTCACCTGCAGCCGACTCTACGCGACCAGGGTATTTCGCAGAAACCATCGCAAACGGAAAGACTTGCCAAACTTCAGGCTCTACATGAAGCACAATCCCGCGAACTCGAAAACTCATGTATGTTCTTATTTCCATTGCTAGTTTCATTATTCTCACATCCATCAGACGCAAAGATAGCAAGTCTCGAGAATACCGTTCAGGAACTGCTCCTAGAACTCACTAGGTTCCGGGACAACGCTGATAGTCTCATTCGAGCTCATAAGGACAAGACACATGCTCCTTGACCTGGATTTATCCGTCGCCGATGCCGATGTTGATCGTTGGATTTCCCTGGAGCTGCATCCCATTACTCACCCGAAGCAACCGTTTGGTGTACTCTTACTCACGGGCCTGCGGGACCAGCGCGTTGTAACTGATAGCTTAATATGGTTTATCTCCGGAAGGATGCATTCGCTGACCGAAATGATAATACGTCCATCATCCCAAAGTTACTTGCACCTGATCATTGTTCCTGACTTTGCTATCATCTATCATGTATATGCATGCTCACCCACTTACTGTGTAGATACTCATCCCATCCGCGTTGAACGAAGAGCAACTATATCATCGAAATTATGGCGAGAACTGGACGGAGATATCACAATACGAGTATTCGAGAACCTAGACATGCGTGTAAGATGTGGCTTTCAAGGTCCTGCAGTGGTCGGTCAGAGAAGGGAGAACGACGACATACTACAGCAAGATGGCCCTGAAATGGGC
>JBBPLQ010000074.1:3319-63347 GCA_038089855.1 Royoungia palumana | reverse complement strand
TTCCAACTCTGACCCCAACCCTTCTGACCCTGGACCTATTTCATCTAGTTACGTTCTCCAACCTCTGTATATAAGTCTGAGCTTTGTCATAGATACATTAGCTTGAATATTGACTTAGACTTCCCCAACACTCCTCTCTCGTCCTGTTCCACTCCGAGTTCATCTCTTCAACCCACTCTGTCCTCTTCGTCCTCTAGAATCTGGGACCACCAATAAGGACAGTGAGGGTGCAGTGCTCCACTCTGAGTCACTGAAGCCGAAGTCCCAAACCCCTTGCGCAACTCTGGAGTTAGATCTGGAGTTGACCAGAGTTGTCGCCAGAATTCCAACATAGCCTTAACAGTATATTCAAGCTCCCACTTGCTGTCCTCGTCCATTCATTTGAGTTAACTCTGTCACTTTCAGAACTTGACCAAGTGGTAAAACCTGCATCATGAATCCCTCCGCATCCAAGCATCTCAGTCCCTTCAGCATCTTCGCCAGCCATCATCAACGACTTCAGGTCGAAGACCGCTTCTATGGCTTCTCCACATGCTGTTCACCTAGCTCCACCCCTCAGTCACATCCTACTCCGACTCCAGGAGCCTTGCTCTTGGGCTGGAGATACCATAACTCTGAAACCCCTGGTCAGCACTCTGTTTGTCCTTCGTTGGATCAGCCCCATCTGAAACAACACTCAAACGAAGTGAAGTTGAAGTGGAAGAGGAGCTTTGTTAAGCTTATGAGGTAGTTTGAATGGTAGGAATTCAAGTTGATTAAACTGAAGATGTATGCTACATACTACATGAGGGTTTATATAGTGTCCACTATGTGTGGTCGTATTTACGATAGTACACTAGAAAGGAAAGTGGTACGATACTCAGTATCTAATTGTCATTGGACGATAAGAGAAATGAATGATGTCATAGATAAGGCACTGCCTTGGAATGGAAGAGAAGTTTGAGAAGCATGTTGGATCATATCCGATTGGTGGGATATATATAGGGCTGTGTAAATGTGGCAGCCAATAGGAATAGTTTCCGAGCATAGGTTTGGCATGAGGCGTAAAGAGTCTAGAACAAGTCTGGGTGAAAGGCGGGAGGAACGACATAGTGTTCTTGAGGGATAAAGACTTGTTGATAAGATAAGATAGGATTAGATGGCATAAAGACAGGGGTTGAGGATAGGGGTTTAGGAGCGTTCGTAACACCATCTGTACCCCCATTCACACTCCTATCCACACCCTCACCCACAACATGCTAGTGACAACTCTGACTCTGAGTCTTGCTCCTCCGACTCCAAAGATTCCTCTGTTGATGCTTCCGTCTTCCTTTCTCATGCTGTAAAGCAGTTGGCTAGATCAGCTAATCGCTCAAAACACACCTCCTGCCCCATGAACCAAAGTCTGAACTCTGGACCAGTTCAATGGTTCCAGTTCCTATCAGCTCCACACATTCCTAGTCCAGTGCGAGTTGAATTTCCAAGACTGTCCTAAAGCCTTCAAGTCTGAGCGTGCCAAAGTAATGTTTGTCCAATCCTATCTGACTGGAATGGCCTTAGAATGGTTCGAACCTGACCTCCTCATCTCCAAGATGCCTCAGCTCTGTCTGCTCTGGATGGACAGCTACTCCAACTTCATTCTTGAACTCCAGACGAACTTCAGACCTCACAATTCTGTTGGTGATGCAGAACATGAACTCCAAAATCTGTCAATGTCTGACTTGCAATGCATCAACAAGTATGTGGTCATATGCAATCACATAGCTTGTCAAGTCCAAGGATATGGAGATGGTGCCCTCCATGCCCTCTTCTATTCTGGACTTCTGGACCACCTCAAAGATGAAATTTCTCATGTTGGCAAGCCTCCCACACTCTCCACCTTGCGAACCCTAGCACAGGAAATAGATGTGTGCTATTGGGAACATAAATCTGAGTATGAACACCAACACTCCTCCACGTCATGGTCCCACTCTCGTCCTCCACTGTTGCACTCTGACTCCGACCCCATGTCCCACTCTGATCACTCTGACCATGTCTCTGAGACTCCTGAATCTGACTCTTATGACCCTGATGACCCCTCCATTCACTCCATCTCCAACACTCCTGATTCCAACACTCCTTTTGTCCCCTCTGATTCCAATTCCGATGCCTTTGACAATGCATCTCAGACATCTGATCCATCTGACACTCCGAACCCTGCTCCAGACCTTGGTCCTAATGGCAGACTCTCCACCTTGGAATGTCAGCGATGTTTCAACCTTCGTCTCTGTTTCTACTGTGGTCTCAATGGCCACACCGCACAGGATTTCCCTTGGGCTCCTGATGCTTAATCTGTTTTCTCCACCTCCACACTTGTTTGGGTCTTGCGCCCCCTGCTTGTGCATGT
Organism: Royoungia palumana; assembly: GCA_038089855.1. NCBI lineage: Eukaryota > Fungi > Basidiomycota > Agaricomycetes > Boletales > Boletaceae > Royoungia > Royoungia palumana. The sequence continues at coordinate 60,982 of JBBPLQ010000074.1, read as the reverse complement.
CTCTGACACTCTGACCTACACTTCTCCCTGAACTCCTTCACTCCAACATCTCTGACCAATGATCACTCTGTGACAATTTCTGTCAACCTTGTTGGAAGCTCCTGTCCCTGGTCTCTGGATACCACTGACTCCCCTGATAACACTCTGTTGAGCTGTGGGTATGAGCAGTACCTTCGTCTGTCCCATTCAACAGCCTTGCCAACATCTCTGAGCTCTCTGAAGTCCTTGGAATTACCCTTGGACAGAACTCTGCCTTTGATCCATTGTGTCCACCTCCTTCCTCTGTTACTCTGATCCCCTGAACTCTGATTTTCCCACAACCTCTGCTCTGGCTAGATGCCTGGAGCATCTCCCTAAGAGGGGGATAGGACCTCTGCTCACAACACTTGTCAGGACTTGTGCTTGTGTCGTTCCCTGTTCTTCCTCTTCTCTGACTCACTCCTCTAACCTGTTTTGGTCACGCCAAACACTCCAACCTCCTTTTCTTATGACCACCTCTGATTCCAGTCCTTGTTAGATACAAGACTACCCATTCTGCACTCACAACCCTCCAACTTCTTTCCAACTCCTTGTGCTCCTCCCTAGTCCTTATTGTTCCTCTGAAGCCTCCTTAAAGAACTTTCCCACACTCCGGACAAACCTCTGTACCCACTTGGAGTACTTTCCCGCACTCCAGACATACCTCTGCACCCACTCGGAATACTTTCCCGCACTCCAGACATACCTCCACACCCGCTCAGAGTATTTTCCCACGCTTTCGGACTTCCCTTCAGACCTCCTCAATGAACTTCTGTGTGCTCTCGACTTCCTTAGAGTATTTTCCCACAATTTTGGACCTACCTTCGGACCTTTGATGACACTCTAGGACTTGTCTTAGACCCTCTGAAACACTGTTTGGCATCTGCAAGGCAACTGTCTGTGCTTGCACCATTGCCTCCCCTCTGCTGTCCTCCATTGTCCTGCCTCCACTTCTATCCCTACCCAATGTCCATCAGCCCCGACTCTCTTGTGACAACTCTGCCTCCTCTGTCCACACTTCACACTTCTGCCAAATCCAACTCCATGATATTCCTCACATTGGGCCTAAGGCCTTTGAGGGCTCAGGCCTAAGAGGGGGATACTGTCACAATCTGTTCCATCAACCAACTCCCTTAACTCTGATGTCCTACTCTGATGTTTACTCCGACGATTTGTTACACTTCATCACACTCCAATGCTTGTCACTCCACTACTCCATCACACCCATCACACTGATGCTCTGATGCTCTGTCACTTTCCGTCACTTTCCATCACTCTGTCCTCTGCATCTTCATTATAGTTTACATTTCATTTCATTCTCGTCATGTAAAACCTCCATCGCTAGTTACCTCCGACCCTGCATGTACATTCTCTGTCTCCATTCTCCATTTTATGTACCTTGTACATTCTCCATTGACCCTTGTCCATTCTCCACCTCTGATCCTTACTCCAACCCTTCCAACTCTGACCCCAACCCTTCTGACCCTGGACCTATTTCATCTAGTTACGTTCTCCAACCTCTGTATATAAGTCTGAGCTTTGTCATAGATACATTAGCTTGAATATTGACTTAGACTTCCCCAGCACTCCTCTCTTGTCCTGTTCCACTCCGAGTTCATCTCTTCACCCACTCTGTCCCCTTTGTCCTCCGAAATCCGGGACCACCGATAAGGACAGTAAGAGTGCAGCACCACGCTCTGAGTCACTGAAGCCAAAGTCCTGAACCCCTCATGCAATTCCAGAGTTAGATCCGGAGTTGACTGGAGTTGTTGCCAGAATTCCGACATAGCCTTAACATCCATTCTCCATCTCCATTCTCTGTTGACCCTTTTACATTCCAAACCTTACTGTCCCATCTTTGTTATGGCCTCCTCCATTCTTGTCCTATAGACTCCAAGCCCTACTCCATATATAAACCTGCATGTACTTGTTGTTATGACAACCCCAGGTAGGGACTGGCATTAACTCAGTGGCTCAAGGGTTCCGATGTTCCGAGATAGGGGTTCCGGAGGTTCCGAAAATAGGGGTCCTTGCCGGATGGCAGGAGTCAATTGTTCAGGGGGTGAGTACCCTTGTTAAAGGGGTTTCAAAAGTTCAAAGGATCCCTAGCACATTGTAGGGGTTCGAAGGGTTCAAGGGAAAGCTCTCCAAAGAAGAGGAAGAGTTCAGAGGGCGACAGTGGTTGAGCACAGTAAATTGAGTAGAACTAAGCTAAGGAATACAGGCATGTATCCTACAGCTTATATAGGGCACAAGAGGGGCTGAGTTAAGTCAGTGGAACGGGACCCCCTTCGGAAGTTTATGGGACGAAAAAGGATGAGGAAGGAAGAGATGATCCCAAAAGAAACAGAACGGGGTTCCTAAGAATAATGGAGAAGGAATGAGGGAACACCATGATGCAAGAAAGGTAAAAGGGAGGAGGGAGGAAGACCATAGACAACTGAGATCTTTGGCTGTGGCGCAGTAGGCATACTGTGGATCCGGGACTACGTGTTCCGACATTGGGTTTCCTAAAAAGGAAATCCTTGGAGGTGAAAATTTCAAGAAGAGAAAGAAATCAACCATTTTTGGATGAAGACAGAATGACAGCCATGAACCAGTCCTGTACATATGTTAAAAGGAAAAAGAAGTCATAACACTTGTCATATCTCCTCAGTTTGAATATTAACTTAGATTCAACTCCTCCTCTGACCTCCGACTCGAGCCTCGCTTGTCTACTCCAACTTGACTTCATTGCTAGTCAACATTTAAGTCTGAACCTCTGCTTCTCTGAAATCTGGACCACCTCCAAGACTCAGAAAAGGGTGCAGCACTCCGCTCTGAGTCACTGAAGCCAAGATCCTGCCCACACACATAACTTCAGAGTTTACCGGAGTTCACCAGAGTTGACCTGGTCTTAACAGTATATTTGAACTCTACCTTGTCTGACATCTTAACTATGGCTACGTGTGTTACCAGATCTCATGCCCATGCTATCAGTGCTGGCAATCTGTCTCCATCTCCCTGCTTCAACCCTCTGTCCACTTATAGAAGCAGCCAACGTGGGCCCAACCTCATCAGCCAATTCCACAGCTTCTCCATGCAACACACTCCTGCTCTGTCTGTGTCCACTTCCCAACTCCCACCTCTGTCCCCAACTCCAGGGGCATGCATTGAGGAATTCAAAGAAGAAGACCCTGAAGCAACACTCAAAGTGAAGTGAAGTTTTAGTGGAATGTAGTTTGTGTGGCTTACAGGAACTTTGAATTGTAGAAGATCAAGTTCATAAAATTGAGGACTATCGAAGTACAGCTCAGGTATATATTGTTACGAACACTCCTAAACCCCTATCCTCAACCCCTGTCTTCATGCCATCTAATCCTATCTTATCTTATCAACAAGTCTTCATCCCTCAAGAACGCTATGTCGTTTCTCCTGCCTTTCACCCAAACTTGTTCTAGACTCCTTACGCCTCATGCCAAACCTATGCTCGGATTATAACCCTATTGGCTGCCACAATACACAGCTTCATTATGTTGTACGATTCTTTTCTTCCAATCATATTATTACTTTCACATAGCCTACATGGCACCACTTTCATTAACCAATCACGGTCATTCTAGATATTTCCTTTTATGGTATAAAGTCTGGCACACCAGTTGCGCACAGACCAGGACACAAATAGATACAAACAATATAGAGTAGTATATATACCTGAGCTGTACTTCGATAGTCCTCAGTTTAATTCTCTTCGAGCTTTCCATCCAAACAATCTCTTCAGAGCTAGTCACTCTTGATTCGACTACTACACATCATCCTATTGTTTTGGGTGTTGTTTCACTTGAATTAAACTCATTCTTACCTCGCTCCGCTTGAAGCACAAAGCCCAGTAACGCTCCCATGCACCCCAAGCCCAAATACAAAGCACAAGTGCGTTAAAGAGGTCAACACTAGGCGAAGGACTTACGAACCTATCATGCATAGTGCACTCCTACTCCTCAGCGTCCGCTAACCTCGAAGTTTTATATAAGGTTATTGAGAACCTTCTCCCCGCAGCTAGTGACAAAGAAGTACAATGGTTGAGAGAGTCCATGAGAGATAGGAGATACTCCCCATCAGAGCCCCTCAATGCTGCCACCTTTTCAGCTCTTGTTATAGATCATCATCTACCCTGGGACAGATTCAGTCACACGACAGAAGACAGGCTCTTAAGAGCTGTATTAGCAGTCCGCTCCCTTCGTTGTGCCAGTCTAGTCCCTGAGTTAGATCAGCAGAGCTCATTATCGGACCCCCAAGAAGTAGAAGGGTCACGTGGTACAAGGATCAGGTTTCGTTCGTCGATCAGTCTTATAAAGAGAGAAAGCCAGGAGCCCTCTCTCCACCTCGACACACCCCTAACCCCCCTTTTCTTGAGCGACGCGTCACATTTAAGCCCAAAGAGGTCTCCATCTCCAATAATAGTTCCACTAGACCGGATCCCCAAAAGACAAAGGACTGAGTTAGTAGACCCATCTTATGTATCAATAGCAGAAAGACCCCTCTCACGCCGAGAGAAAAGAAGACAGTACGGTTCCAGATCTAGATATCACGACTGGGATCAAATCAACGACCCTACTGTTAGGTCTCTCCGCCCCTTACGTACTCTAAAGAAACCTTCTCATCTCCCCACATACACTTCCCTCCAATAAATAAATAAATCTTTTCTTTTTATCCTACAATGCAGGCCACCTCAGCAACCCTCGCTCCTCTTGTCTGCTCCATCATCCATAATCAGGATTATGGACAAGAACTTAAAGATCTCAGCGCGCATATGCTACAAATAATAACCGCGCTCGAAAATAAAATCATAGATCTTGAGGTACAAGCGGGACAAGGCACCTCCGGCTCCCAACATGCCCCCAGAGAAATACAAGGGCGTAAATACGAAATAATGGCAGACCCTGGAGAATACAACGGAGAAGTAAACAAATGGGATGAATGGTGGGCCAAGATGACAACTTGGCTCAAAATGAACAAGGTGGACACTGTCCAAGATAAGATAGCAGCAGTCCTCTCCCGATTCACGGAACTTTGACAAATTTGGAGAAGAATGTGCAAACCATTTTAAACCACACCTCCAAAAAGACTGGGCACTTGCCCAATTAAACAAAATATACCAAGGAAACATGAGGACAGACAACTTCCTCATCAGATGGCTAAACCTGAAAAGGCAAGCCAATATTCCAGACTCCCACGCCATCGCCCTCCTAGAAAAAGCCACAAACCCCCGAATACTCGCAAGGGTATTCCAAAAAGGAAGGCCAACGGATGTAGAAGCCTACATGGCACTTATCCATAAATACAGACAAGCGATGGAATCCCTCTCATATGTCAGGGGTGGGATGTTCCAAGGGTCCTCCCAACAAAAGGACCCCAACGCTATGCAAGTCAACTCAATGGAGCTCGACAACGAAGGGTGGTTTATCAACGCCGCCCCCCAAAAGAAGAAATCCCCCAGTACCTCAAGCACCACAAAATGTTTCAATTGTGACAAACAGGGTCACTTTACCAAGGACTACCATGCCCCAAAAAGGCAACAATGTCCCACCTGCAAATGGGTTGGTGGCCGCCACCATTTCAAATGCGCGGCAAAGGGTAAACAAATCCGCACAACTACTACCGAACCCACGCCCTCAACTACCAAAATCGAGGAAATTAAGGAAACTGGATCCCTAGAGGATCTAAAAGGAAAAACATATGATGAGATTCGTGCCTTCTTCCAGAAGGGAAAAGGGAAAGTGAACTGAGCAAAAAGGGAACTCAGATTCACAAAGGTCAGTCCTTCTTTTCTCCCTTGGACATGTTTTCTTTAGATGATTATGATACTGAACCCTATGCGAATCCCGAGTCTCCCCCTTCTTCTTCTTCTTATTTAGAAAAACCTATGCTTTCGGACTTACAAACGTCAGGGGCGACTCATACAGAGCGCGGCTGGGACGATAATCCAGTGCTTGATTCCACACAAAAACATACTGAAAAATTTATTAGAACATTCAATCCAGATCAGGAAATATCCCTAGATCTAGAGATTGATCATGAAAACACCCTCTTACCAGAAAAAGCCTCCGCCCTTCTTGATAGCGGAGCAAACGTCATCTTTATCAACCAAAAATACATAAAACAAAATAAAATCCAAACAAAGAAACTTCCCATTCCCATCACAGTCTTTAATGCCGATGGCGGTGCTAACAGTGCCAGGAAGATAACGCATTATGCCGATATCACTATATCCTATCAAGGGCACAAGGAGAAAGCAAGGGCAGAAATTACCAATCTAGGAACCCATGACCTTGTTCTGGGCTACATGTGGCTAAAGAAGCACAACCCAGAAATAGATTGGAAAATGGGAAAAGTAAACCTTACCCATTGCCCCCTCCAATGTGACTCCTCGGACTTCGTATGGAAAGTAACGTGCGAAGAAATAGAAGACATCTATGACTTCCAATTTCGTAAAGCCCAGGAGGCTGAAACAATAAAACCAAAAACAGAGAAAACTGTAGAAGAACTCGTGCCAAAACAATACCACAAGTATCTCGACATGTTCAAAAAGAAGGAATCGGAACGGATCCCACTCTGTAAACCCTGGGACCACAGCATCAAACTAAAAGACACCTTCAAACCTAAAAAGGGTAGACTAATACCATTGTCGCCCGATGAACAGAAGGAAGTCTCCGACTTCATAGATGACCAAATGGCCAAGGGCTATATCCAACCTTCCAAATCAGAACAAACATCACCCATGTTTTTCGTCCCTAAAAAGGATGGACGGAAACGGATGGTCCAAGACTACTGTTATCTAAATGAACACACGGTCAAAAATAACTATCCTCTTCCTCTCATTTCGCAGCTTGTTGACAAGCTCAAACATGCAAAACTATTTACCAAAATGGATCTTAGATGGAGATACAACAACATCCGCATTAAAGAAGGTGACGAATGGAAAGCAGCATTCGTTTGTCACCGCGGATCATTCGAACCCATCGTTATGTACTTTGGCTTATGCAACTCCCCCGCCACATTCCAACAGATGATGAATGACATCTTCTCTGATATGGACAGAGTCGTGGTCGTCTACATCGACGATCTCATGATCTTTACGTCTACAGATAATCAAGAAGAACACAATAAAATCGTGTTAGAAGTTCTTAAGCGGCTAAAGGAGAATGACTTATTTATAAAACCAGAAAAATGCACATTCTCGTGCAAAGAAGTAGATTTCTTGGGAATGATCGTAGGAGTTAACGGAATCTCCATGGACGATGAAAAGACCAAAGCCATCAGAGCATGGCCAGTACCAACCAAGGTCAAACATGTCAGGTCCTTCCTCAGTCTAGCGAACTTCTACCATCGCTTCATCCAAGATTATGCAAAAATTGCACACCCTCTTCATGACTTAACTAAAAAGGATGTCCAATGGACTTGGACAGAAAAAGAACAAACTTCTATGGAAAAATTAAAAGAAGCATTCACAACAGCTCCAATACTCACCTATCCAGATAACGAGTGCCCATATCGGGTAGAGTCAGACGCTTCAGATTATGCAACCGGCACAGTGCTATCCATCCTAAAAGGAGACAAATGGCACCCTGTCGCCTACAATTCCCACTCTATGTCCCCAGAAGAATGGAATTATCCAATCGCCGACAAAGAAATGTTATCGGTGATCCGTTCCCTGGAACTATGGTGCCACTATCTAGAAGGCGCAAAACATGAAATACAAGTATGGAACGATCATGAAAACCTTAGATGGTTCATGACGAGACAAGACCTGACATGCCGACAAGCATGTTGGGCACAATACTTATCTAGATTTAATATCGCTTGGCATTACAAACCAGGCGCTTCCATGGGAAAAGCCGACGCCCTCTCTAGGAGAGAAGACCATGCACAAGGAATCGAAGATGATAACAAAGGAGTCACGGTCATTCCACAAACACAGATCCGCTCAATTGAGGTACAGATAAAGGATCTCGGAGACCAATTTTACAAAAAGCTCCAACACGAACAAATCAAGATTCCCCGCTCAGGTCTAGACTCCCTCTTTAAGCGCAGTTATTCATTAAAAGAAATACAAAACAAAAACATATTACAAAAAGAAAATAAAATCTATGTACCGGAATCTTTACGACAAGAAGTCATAACTATGCATCACGACACCCCAGTAGCAGGACATCCGGGTTACGACAAAACCATGAACCTTCTCACACGCTCCTATATATGGCCAGAAATGGCAAAATATGTCAAATCTTACGTCACTCGATGTGAAAGATGCGCACGCTTCAAAACCAGAAACCAACCTCCGGCCGGCAAACTCCAGCCGTTAGAAGTGCCTAACACATCATGGGAACACATATCTGTAGACTTCGTCACAGACCTTCTCCTTTCACAAAAATATGATTCAGTTCTCACAGTGGTGGACCACTTTTCTAAAGAAGTAGAATTCATCCCCACGACAAAAACTTGCTCCTCAATGGAGTTATCTAAACTCTATCTATCACACATATGGAAACACCACGGTCTTCCCCACAACCATCATATCAGACTGTGGTCCTCAATTCGCTTCTTCCCTTATGAAAGATATATGTAAAAATCTAGGAATAACTCCGAAACTGAGCACGGCTCATCACCCGCAAACGGACGGGCAAATGGTGTGTATGAATCGCGAACTTCAGCCGTTCCTCCGCCTCTTTTGTGCTGAAAACCAAGATGATTGGTCACAATGGTTACCCATTGCGCAATTCAGCTACAATTCAAAAAGGAACACAATGACGAAGTTCGCCCCTTTTGAAATAACACATTCCTACATGCCATGCATGGGAATAGAAAAAAGACAAACACAGGCATCGGTGGCTGAAGAATTTATTAAAGACATGGCAGATATTTTATCTAAAACAAAAGAAAACATCTTGCAGACACAGGAACATATGAAAACTCAAGCCAACAAACACCGTGCAGAAGCACTGGACTATCAAATTGGCGACAAAGTGTGGCTTGCCACAGATAACCTTAACATTGCCAACTGGAGCAGAAAACTCAAGGATAAATTCATTGGCCCTTATGAAATAATATCTATAAAAGGTCCAAATGCCGTCGAACTTAAACTTCCTCGGCACATCAAAATCCACCCAGTAATAAATATTTCACGTGTCAAACCCTACAAAGAGTGACTACACGGTCAACCAGCAGATAAACCTGGTCCGGTTCTTGTAACCGAAAACCGTGAAGTGGAATACGAAGTCGACTACATCGTTGACTCTCGATTCAAAGGACAAGGCCTTCAATACCTTGTCCACTGGAAAGGATATGATGAAACAGAGCATACTTGGGAACCAAGCAAACACTTGGAAAACGCACCGGATGCGGTTAAACTCTTCCACGAGTCCCATCCCTCCGCCCCAAGGAAACTCTGGATCAATTATGAAAACTTCAACTCATTATTTAACCCTATGCCTGAACATACGACAGAGGTCTCAGCTCAGAGCATTCAGCTCCACGAGCATGCTGTAGAAGGTCATCTGGAATCTGACCAACAGCAGGGGGGTAGTGTTACAAACGCTCCTAAACCCCTATCCTCAACCCCTGTCTTCATGCCATCTAATCCTATCTTATCTTATCAACAAGTCTTCATCCCTCAAGAACACTATGTCGTTCCTCCTGCCTTTCACCCAAACTTGTTCTAGACTCCTTACGCCTCATGCCAAACCTATGCTCGGATTATAATCCTATTGGCTGCCACAATACACAGCCTCATTATGTTGTATGATTCTTTTCTTCCAATCATATTATTACTTTCACACAGCCTACATGGCACCACTTTCATTAACCAATCACGGTCATTCTAGATATTTCCTTTTATGGTATAAAGTCTGGCACACCAGTTGCGCACAGACCAAGATACAAATAGATACAAACAATATAGAGTAGTATATATACCTGAGCTGTACTTTGATAGTCCTCAGTTTAATTCTCTTCGAGCTTTCCATTCAAACAATCTCTTCAGAGCTAGTCACTCTTGATTCGACTACTACACATCATCTTATTGTTTTGGGTGTTGTTTCATATATACTACTCTAAAGTGTCTGTGTCTATTTGTGTCCTAGTCTGTGCACAACTGGTGTGCCAGACTTTATACCATAAAAGGAAGTATGTAGAGCAACCGTGATTGGATAAAGAATATGGTGTCATGTAGGCTGTGCAGATGTAGTAATATGATTAGAGGAAAAGAATCATACAACATATGGGGCCATGTGTATGTGGCAGCTAATAGGAATAGCCATTGTGCATAGGTTTGGTATGAGGCATAGAAGTCTAGAACAAGTCTGGGGAGAATGCGGGAGGAATGACATAGCGTTCTTGGGGTATGAAGACTTGTTGATAAGATAAGATGGGGTTATATGGCATAAAGACAGGGGTTGAGGATAGGGGTTTAGGAGCATTCATAACACTACCCCCCTACTGTTGGTCAGATTCCAGATGACCTGAGTCCACAGCATGCTTGTGGAGCTGAACTGTTAAGACTGGGTCAACTCCAGTGAACTCCAGTAACTCCAGAGTTATGCACGCAGGTAGGACCTTGGCTTCAGTGACTTGGAGTGAAGCACTGTGCCCTTGCCTGAGTCTTGGAGGTGGTCTGGATTTTGGAGGAGCAGAGGTTCAGACTTAGATGTTGACTAGCAATGAAGTCGAGTAGTAGTAGATGAGCGAGGCTCGAGTCGGAGGTCAGAGGAGGAGTTGAATCTAAGTTAATATTCAAACTGAGGAAGTATGATGAATACATGCGGGTTTATATATGGAGTAGGACTCAGAGTCTATAGGACAAGAATGGAGGAGGTCATAACAAAGATGGGACAGTAAGGTTTGGAAAGGTCAACAGAGTTGGAGAATGGACCTAAGTAATGGAACTGCAGAATGAAGGGCTGCGCACTCAAGCGAGTCGCAGGGACGAAGGTAACTAGGATCTAAATCAAATACATGGTGAAACGTATATAGGAACGGAGAATGGAGAAGTGGACTACAAGTCTGAGAGTCGGAATTGCATACTTCAAAATATCGAATGAAACCTACAGAGTTGGGTCCAGAGTTATGTCGGAGATCGGACTTGCAGATCAGGATATGACATGAACGCTCTGAGCTGAGACCTCTATTGTATTTTCAGGCATAGAGTTAAATAATGAATTGAAGTTTTCATAATTGATCCAGAGTGTTCTTGGAGTGGAGGGATGGGACTCATGGAAGAGCTTAACCACATCTGGTGCATTTTCCAAGTGTTTGCTTGGTTCCCAAGTACGCTCTGTTTCATCATATCCTTTCCAGTGGACAAGGTATTGAAGGCCTTGTCCTTTGAATGAAGAGTCAACAATATAGTCGACCTCATATTCCACTTCGCAGTTTTTGGTTACAAGAACCAGACCAGGTTTATCTACTGGTTGTCTGTCAAGTCTTTCCTTATAGGGTTTGACATGTGAAATATTTATTATTGGATGGATTTTGATGTGCCGAGGAAGTTTAAGTTCAACAGCATTAGGACCTTTCATAGATATGATTTTATGAGGGCTGATATATTTATCTGTGAGTTTTCTAGACTGGTTGTCGATGTTTAAATTGTCTGTAGCTAGCCAGACTTTGTCACCAAACTGGGTAATCCGGTGTGTCTGCACAGTGTTTGTTGGCCTGTATTTTCATATGTTCCTGTGCCTGCAGAATGTTTTCTTTTGTTTTTGTTAAAATTTCTGCCATGTCCTTAATGAATTCTTCAGCCACTGGTGCTGTTGTCTGGTGCCATTCTATTCCCATGCATGGCATATATGAATGTGTGATTTCAAAAGGGGCGAACTTTGTCATTGTGTTCCTTTTTAAGTTGTAGCTGAATTGAGCAATGGGTAACCACTGACCAATCATCTTGGTTTTCACCACAAAAGAGACAAAGGAATTGTTGAAGTTCGTGATTCATACGCTCCGTTTGGGCATCTGTTTGAGGATGGTGGGCTATGCTCAGCTTTGGAGTTATTCCTAGATTTTTACAAATGTCTTTCATAAGAGAGGAAGTGAATTGGGGGCTATGGTCTGATATGATAGTGGTTGGTAAACTGTGGTGTTTCCATATGTGTGATAGATAAAGTTTAGATAGTTCCATTGAGGAACATGTTTTTGTTGTGGGGATGAATTCTACTTCTTTGGAGAAGCAGTCCACCACTGTGAGAACTGAAACAAGCCTAAAAAGGTTGTGATTTGTATAGTGGAAAGTATAAAAGTATTTGGAATGTTGTCCCAACTGGTTTGTAGGCGAAAGACCAGAAGAACTTTACTGGAGTTCTTTGGTGTTGGTTGCATGGTATTTATACTACTACACATGTTTGTAACTATTTGTAATGTTCCATGGTATTCTATCTAAGGAAGGAATGTGATTGGTTGAGAGAAAGTGGTATGATGCACAGCATCAGTAAGTGATGATGTCATAGATAAGAGAACATAATGTGATTGGTTAGAATCATGAGGAATGTTCTAAGGGATTGTGCTTGGCTATGCAAGTGTGACAGCCAATGAGAATGAGTTCCAAGCATAGGTTTGACATGAGGTGTAAAGGTCTGGCCTTTGGGAAAGGGAATGAGCGAGGCATGTAAGGGAACAGTGTATGGCATACATAGGTGTATGGCATAGGTGTCTTGTGTAGTTTTGGGAAAGGAATGTCATGTGATACAGGGGATGGAATAAACATAGGGGTCGAAGATAGGGGCTTTGAAGCGTTTGTAACAAGAACTGAATCATATTTTTGTGAAAGGGGAAGGTCCATGATGCAGTCCACAGATATGTGTTCCTATGGTGCGTTTGGTACTTCTAAGGGTTGTAATTTCCCTGCCGGAGGTTGATTTCCAGTTTTGAAGCATGTGTATCTTTCACATCTAGAAACGTAAGATTTGACATATTTTGCCATTTCTAGTCATATATAGGAGCATGTGATAAGCTCCATGGTTTTATTGTAACCTGGATGTCCTGCCACCAGGGTGTCGTGATGCATAGTTACGACTTCTTGTCATAAGGATTCTGGTACATAGATTTTCTTTTCTTTTTGTAGTATGTTTTTGTTTTGTATTTCTTTTAATGAATAGCTGTGCTTAAAGAGAGAGTCTAGACCTGAGCAGGGAATCTTGATTTGTTCATGTTGGAGTTTTTCGTAGAATTGGTCTCTGAGATCCTTTATCTGCACCTCAATTGGGCGGATCTGTGTTTCTGGGATGACCATGACTCCTTTGTTATTGTCTTCGATTCCTTGTGTATGGTCTTCTCTCCTAGAGAGGGTGTCAGCTTTTCCCATAGAAGCACCTGGTTTGTAATGCCAAGTGATATTAAACCTAGATAGATATAATGCCCAACGTACTTGTCTGCATGTCATGTCTTGTCTCATCATGAACCATATAGTGGTGCCATAATTCGAGAGAACAGATAACCAATAACATTGCTTTGTTAGATATTGGATAGTTTCATTCCTCTGGTGTCATACTGTGGGAATTGTAGGCGACAGGGTGCCATTTATCCCCTTTTAGTATAGATAGGACTGTGCCCGTTGTGTAATCTGATGCATCTGATTCAACCTGATATGGGCATTTATTGTCGGGATATGCAAGGATGGAGGCAGTTGTAAAGGTTGCTTTTAATTTATCCATAGAAGTTTGTTCTTTTTCTGTCCAGGTCCACTGGACATCTTTCTTTGTTAGATCATGTAAGGGTCGTGCGATTTTTGCATAATCTTGGATAAAGTGATGGTAGGAGTTTGCTAGACCAAGGAAGGATCGGATGTGTTTGACCTTGGTGGGAACCGGCCATTGCTTGATGGTTTTGGTCTTTTCTTCATCCATGGAGATCCTGTTAACTTCTACAATCATCCCCAAGAAATCTACTTCTTTGCATGAGAATGTGCATTTTTCTGGTTTTATAAATAGATCATTCTCCTTTAGCCACCTGAGAACTTCTAGTACAATTTTATCATGTTCTTCTTGATTATCTGTAGATATAAAGATCATGAGATCATCGATGTAGATGACCATGACTTTGTTCATATCAGAGAAGATGTCATTCACCATCTGTTGGAATGTGGCAGGGGAGTTGCATAAACCAAAGTACATAACAATGGGTTCGAATGATCTGCAGTGACATACAAATGCTGCTTTCCATTCATCACCTTGTTTAATGCAGACATTGTTGTATCCCCATCTGAGATCTATTTTTGTGAATAGTTTTGCATGTTTGAGCTTGTCAACAAGTTGCGAAATGAGGGGAAGTGGATAATTATTTTTGACTGTGTTTATTTAGGTAACAGTAGTCTTGGACCATCTATTTCCATCCATCCTTTTTAGGAACGAAGAACATAGGTGACATTTGTTCTGATTTAGAAGGTTGGATATAGCTCTTGGCCATTTGGTCATCAATGAAGTTGGAGACTTCCTTCTGTTCATCAGGTGACAATGGTATGAGTCTACCCTTTTTAGGTTTGAAGGCGTCTTTTAGTTTGATGCCGTGGTCCCAGGGTTTATGGAGTGGGATCCATTCCAATTATTTCTTCTTGAACATGTCAAGGAACTTGTGGTATTGTTTAGGTACAAGCTCTTCTACAGTCTTTTCTGTTTTTGGTTTTATTGTTTCAGCCTCCTGGGCTTTACAAAATTGGAAGTCATATATGTCTTCTATTTCTTTGCACATTACTCTCCATATGAAGTCTGAGGAATCACATTGGAGGGGGCAATGGGTAAGGTTTACTTTTCCCATTTTCCAATCTATTTCTGGGTTGTGCTTCTTCAGCCATGTGTAGCCCAGAACAAGGTCATGGGTTCCCAGATTGGTTATTTCTGCCTTTGCTTTCTCCTTGTGCATCAGCAAAACAGCATTTTTACTATAAACTTGTGTTGTTTACCATAAGTGTAAAACTTTATTCCTGCTCAAAATCACAATGAAAAACTGTGTAACATATTGAGATAAATGTTTGGTAAGATTTTGAGCAAAGGTTTATAGAGAAGCTTTTTCCTCCAGTTTTGCCCCAGTTCTGGCCAGTTAGGTACCTTGCTGTGCCAGTCTGGCTAGCTCTGTCCATCTCTGTCTAGCCAAAGGACGTTCTACTGATGTGCCCTTGATAAGAGATGGTAATGTTGGCATAATGTGTGATTTTTCCAGCGCTGTTTGTGCTGCCATCCACGTTATAGACTGCAATGGGAATGGGAAGTTTTTTTGTTTGGATTTTGTTATCTTTTACATATTTTTGGTTTATAAAGATTACATTTGCTCTGCTATCAAGAAAGGCAGAGGCTTTTTCAGGAAGAAGGGTGTTTTCATGATCAATCTCTAGATCTAGGGAGATTTCCTGATCTGGATTGAATGTCCTAATAAATTTTTCAGTATATCTTTCTGAGGAATTAAGCACTGGATCATCGTCCCAGCCATGCTCTGTATGAGTCACCCCTGACATTTGTAAGTCCAAAAGCATAGGTTTTTCTAAATAAGAAGAAGAAGGGGGAGACTCAAGATTCATATGTGGTTCAGTATTGTAATCATCTAAAGAAAAGATGTCCAAGGGTGAGAAATAGGACTGACCTTTACGAACCTGAGATCCCTTTTCTCTCAGTTCGCTTTGCCTTTTCCCTTTTGGAAGTAGGCCCTAATCTTGTCATATGTTTTTCCGTTTAGATCCTCTAGGGATCTGATTTCCTTAATTTCCTCGATTTTGGAGGTCAAGGGGGTTGGTTCTGTGACGGTCGTTGTGCAAACTTGTTTTCCTTTGTTCACACATTTGAAGTGGTGCCGGCCACCAACCCATTTGCAGGTGGGGCATTGTTGCCTTTTAGGGGTGCGGCAATCCTTTGTGAAGTGACCTTCTTTGTCACAGTTGAAACATTTGGTGCTTCTACTGGCACTGGGGGATTTCTTCTTTTGGGTAGTGTTGACAAACCACCTGTCCGTGTCAAGCTCCATTGAGTTGACTTGCATAGCGTTGGGGTCCTTTTGTTGTTGGGACCCTTGGAACATTCCTCCTCTCACGTAGGAGAGGGACTCCATTGCTTGCCCATACTTTCGGACCATCACCATATAGGCTTCAATGTCCATTGGTCAACCTTCTTAGAAGACCTTTGCAAGTATCTGGGGGTTTGTGCTCTTTTCTAGAAGAGCGATGGTGTGGGAGTCAGGAATGTCAGCTTGCCCTTTCAGGTTTAGCCATCTGATGAGGAAGTCATCTGTCCTCATGTTTCCTTGGTAAATTTTATTTAATTGGATGAGTGCCCAGTCCTTTTGGAGGTGTGGCTTGAAATGGTTTGCACACTCTTCTCCAAACTTCTCGAATTTTCTATTGAGAAGCTTTCCTTCTGCATCTCTTTGGTATAGGGTTGCTAATCCTAATCTGGCGAACCCTCCTGCTTTGTCTCCCATGAATTAAGAGAGGATGGCTGTTATTCTTTCATGAACATTTGTAATCTTGTTCATGTCCAGCCAAGTAGTCATCTTGGCTCACCACTCATCCCATTTGGTGACTTCTCCAGCATAAGTGCCAGGGTCTGCCATGATTTCATATTTGCATCTGCTTCCTTCCTTTGGGGCGTGTTGGGAGGTGGAGGTGCCTTGTGCGACCTGCACCTCAAGATCTGCGATCTTGTTCTCAAGTGTGGTTATTACTTGGACCATATGGTCAGCCATATCCTTCAGCTCATCATACACATCAGTTTGTCTGATTCTTCATGTGAATGATGTGAAGGTTTGAGATGTGGCCTACATTGTGATAGGGAGATGGGGAATTCATTTGACTTCTATCTACATTTGAGGAGGTATGCATATATGGAGGCGTATGAGGGGATGTGAGAGGGTTTCTTTAAGACTGCTTTTGGTCTGAGAGACCTGTTTACTCTACAATTGAAGGTGGGGTCATGAGCATCTTCTCTAATCCTTAAACCATACTGTCTTCTTCAGTTGAAGGTTCTCTGCCTTTTTATCTGCCTTTTGTAATCCTCTGGGATGAAGTCATTTGAGTCCACTGACTTGGTCCTTTCTCTTTTTGGGATCCAGTCTAGTGGTACTACTATGGGAGATGGAGATCTCTTTTGGCTTTCTGATGGCTCACTTAAGGAAAGGGGTGTCAGGGGGCTGTCGAGGTGTAGGGAGGGCTCCTGGCTCTCTTCCTTTATAAGACTGATCAACAAGCGAAACCTGACCCTTATACCACATGACCCTTCTGCTTGGGACTGGTCCAATAATGCAGACTGCTGATCTAACTCTGGGACTAGGCTCCAATGTCCGAAGGATTGAACTACTAATAAATCATGGAGGATCTCATCTTCTGAGGCTTGATTGGCAAGACCCCAGGGTAGATGGTTGTCAATGATAAGGGTGGGAAGGGTGGCGGCATCAAGGGGCTCTGATGGGGAGTATCTCCTGTCTCTGATTGATTCTCTCAACTGCTGTACCTCCTCACTAGCTACTCTAGGAAGAAGGGGCTCGATGGCTTGGAAAAGGGCCTCGAGGTTAGCTGTAGTGGAAGAATAGGGGTGCACTATGCACGATAGGTTTGTAAGTCCTTTGCCTAGTGTTGACCTCTTTAATGCACTTGTACTTGAAAATTGGGTTTGGAGTGCATGAGAGCATTACCGAGCTTTGTGCATCAAGCAGAGTGGGGTAAGAATGAGTTTTATGAAAGTGAAGCAACACTCAAAGTAAAGTAAAGTTTTAGTGGAATGTAGCTTGTGTAGCTTAGAGGAACTTTGAATGGTAGAAGATCAAGTTCATAAAACTGAGGACTATTGAAGTACAGCTCAGGTATATATACTACTCTAAAGTGTTTGTGTCTATTTGTGTCCTGGTCTGTGTGCAACTGGTGTGCCAGACTTTATACCATAAAAGGAAGTATGTAGAGCAACCGTGATTGGATAAAGAATGTGGTGCCATGTAGGCTGTGCAGATGTAATAATATGATTAGAGGAAAAGAATCGTACAACATATGGGGCTGTGTGTATGTGGCAGCCAATAGGAATAGCCATTGCACATAGGTTTGGCATGAAGCATAGAAATCTAGAACAAGTCTGGGAAGAATGCAGGAGGAACAACATAGCGTTCTTGAGGTATGAAGACTTGTTGATAAGATAAGATGGGGTTATATGGCATAAAGGCAGGGGTTGAGGATAGGGGTTTAGGAGTGTTCGTAACAGACCCCAGGTCGTTCTGTCACTCCTCATTCCAAACTCTATTCAATGACCCTCAAGCTCCATTTCCTCTGGGGCATGATGGTGACCTCAGAGATGAACCTTCTAACCACAGTTCTGGCTCGCCAGGAGATGACCCTGATAACAGCTTCGGCTTCTTTGGAAACGACCCATCCAACAATGAATCCCATACCCCTAACAACTCTGACCCTTTTTCCTCCAACACTGAGAACGAGCAGATTCCCCACAATACACTTGCCCAGCTGGCTAGCACCATCAGCCAGCTTGCTTGTTCCTCCTCTCATTGTCCAACTTCTGAATCCTTGCTGCACACCAAGGTCCAAGAACCAGATCAATTTGACAGGATGGATCCTTGCAAACTCTGCATATTCTTGGTCCAGTGTGAACTTAACTTCCAAGATTGTCCTAAGGCCTTTGCCATGGACCACGCCAAAGTCACCTTCACACAGTCCTACCTCAAAGGTATGGCCCTGGAATGGTTTGAACTGGACCTCCTCCAGATGGAAGATCCTGTGCTTTGTCCAATCTGGATGGATGATTACAAGGAGTTTGTCCTAGAGCTCCAGACCAATTTCAGTCTGCACAACCCAGTCAGAGATGCAGAACACCAGCTGGATCATCTCAGCATGAAGGACAGCCAGCGCATCAACAAGAACATTGTCGGGTTTAACCGCATCGCATCACAAGTCTGAGGTTATGGAGAAGGAGCACTCCGACACCATTTCTATAATGGACTCCCCAACTGCATCAAAGACAAGGTCTCCCATGTTGGGAAACCCACCACCCTCGTCAAACTCTGACAACTCACTCAGGCCATCAATGTGCGCTACTGGGAATGCAAGTCAGAGATATCCCGACAAGCGAAGCCTTCCACCAACCCATCCTTGTCCAAGTCTGCATCCAACAAACACTCCGCATCTGCATCCCACTCTGCAAATCACTCCAGCAATCACTCCAGCAGCTCCAAGGATTCAAAAGATTCCAAGGGCAAAGCCACCACTTTCTCCTCTGCACCTAAATCTGCAGACCTCACTCCAAAGCTTGGAAAGGATGGCAAACTCACTGCTGCCAAGCACAAGCATTGCTTCAACAATAAGCTTTGCATGTTCTGTGGTCAAGCTGGCCACATGGCCAAAGATTGCCCAAAGTCTACCTCCTGCACCTCCAAAGCCCATGTGACTAAAACCACTGCTCCAGAATCTAAACTGGAGGTCTCCTTGGAGACAAAAAAATAGTTCACAACCTCTCAGACTCCACATAGACTGAAGGTTGCATTGACTCCACCTGTGCACTGAAGGAGCTCTGACTCAACGCGTCTGCTCTCTTAGATTTGAAATCCCTTATGCCATCTGTCTCTCTAGTCTCTTATGATACACCTTCTTTTCCAACATTGATCAACTCCGGCTCCTCCAATTGTTTCATGGATACTGCTTTCATGAATAAAAATAATCTTTCAATGTACTCTGTTTCTCCAATCCTTCTCTGACTCTTTGATGGAACATCAAACTTGACTATCACTCAAGCCCTTGACCTCTCCGTCCAATTTCCGACCAGTGATATCACTCTGATGACATTTTATGTCACTCCGCTGGATGGTTCTTGCTCACTTGTTCTAGGACATAACTGGCTCACCCGCTACAATCCGTCGATTGATTGGGTTTCAAGCTGTGTTGCGTTCTGATCACCTGAGTACCCTGTGCCAGCCCCTCCAAGCTCATCTCCACAGCCCCAGGACTCACCTCCTCTGGTTGATCCCACACCATCTGATTCATCATGTTTCTCTGACCACAAGGCTCTGCCTATTGCAATTATCAGTACTCCTGCTTTCACTCTGGCATGTCGCCTTGAAGGTTCCATGCAGTTCAGCCTGCAACTCTGCCCCCAGGAGAGTGATCTCTGCTCTGCTTCTACCTCTTCCAATGCCCCTGAACAAATCAATCTCTCTGGAGTTCCCCCAGAATACCACAATTTTGCAAATGTGTTCAGTAAGAGCAAGGCATCTAAGCTTGCTCTGCACCGTGAACATGATCTAAAAATCGACTTGGAAGAAGGAGCCTCTCCTCCCTTGGGCACTACCTATTCCCTCTCTGCCTCTGAGCTTGAGTCTCTCTGCATGTTCCTCGATGAGCATCTCTCCTATGGATTTATCCGTCCCTCCTCCTCCACTCATACCTCTCTGGTACTCTTCATCCACAAAAAGGACGGTTCACTCTGCCTTTGTGTCGACTTCTGAGGCCTTAACAAAATCATGAAGAAAGACCACTTCCCACTTCCCCACATCAATGACCTCCTGGATGCCCCTAGCCATGCCAAAATCTATACAAAGATCGACCTCTGACACATGTACCATCTGGTCCACATTGCAGAGGGTGATGAATGGAAAATGTCCTTCCACACGTGCTACGGCTCCTATGAATGGCTCGTCATGCCATTCAGTCTCATGAACACCCCCATGGTGTTCCAGCAGTTTGTAAATACTATCTTCACTGATCTCCTCGATGTCTGCATCATTGTTTATTTAGATGACATCCTTATCTACTCCAAAGATAAGTCCATGCACTGAGAGCACATCTATGAGGTTCTCCAACAACTCTGGAAATACAGTTTATATGCAAAGCCCAAGAAATGTGAGTTTCATACCAACTCTACAGAATACCTCAGCTATTACCTTTCTCCTGCCAGACTTACCATGTCCGAGGAAAAAGTCAAAGCTATGTATCTGGGAATGGCCTGAGCCCCATAAAGTCAAGGATGTTCAGTCCTTCCTTGGTTTCGCTAATTTCTACCATCGTTTTATCCATAATTACTCCAATATTGTTGTTCTGCTTACCTGCCTCACTTGCAAGGGTGCTCTATGGAACTTCTCCGATGACTGTCGCTCCACCTTCTAGTTCCTCAAGGACACTTTCACCTCCGCTCTGATCCTGACTCATTGGGTCCCCGATACTCTGCTCATTGTAGAAACTGATGCCTCTGACTACACTGTGGCCAGAATTCTCTCCATCTGGTGCTCTGATGGCGAGGTCCACCCCATCACTTTCTACTCCTGCATGCTCCATTCTCATGAGCTCAACTATGATACCCATGATAAGGAACTCCTTGCTGTCCACAAGTCCTTCTAGACTTGGTAGCATTATCTTGAGGGCTCCATGACTCTGATCCACATCGTCACGGACCATAAGAACCTGGAGTACTTCACTTCCACTCACCTCCTTTCCTGTCAGCAGGCCTGTTGGTCGGAATTCCTTTGCTAGTTCAATCTTGTTCTCCAATTCTGTCCCAGATGTCTTGGCAGAAAGCCCAATGCCCTAACTTGATGATGGAACATCTATCCCAAAGAGGGGGATAGGGACTACACTTGCATCAATACACACAACCTCTGACCAGTCTTCACCCAGGAACAGCTTGCGTCCTCCCTACAAGCTATCTGCCTTGCTGACTTCATCCTCCGTGCAAGCACTATGTTTGACATGGAATCCCTTCACAACGACATCCTTTCCGCACTCCCCTCCAATCCTATAGCCTCCACACATACTGTATGTCTGACTCCGAACCCTCCGACTCTCGCTGGTCCGTCAACTCCAATGTCTTCCTCTGACTAGATGATCACATCTATGTCCCTGATACCAATGACCTCTGCCTCTGAGTGCTCTGCTATAAACACAACACCCACTATCTGGACACTTTGGAAAAAATTGCGCTCTAGAACTCATTCGCTGTGAATACACCTGGCCTGGAGTCTGAACATTTGCAAAAGAGTATATCTCCTGCATAGTGTGCTCATGCACAAAAGTTCCTAGGCACAAGCCATACAGACTCCTCAAACAACTTCTGATCCCTGAGAGACCGTGAAACTCCAACTCCAT
Organism: Royoungia palumana; assembly: GCA_038089855.1. Lineage (NCBI taxonomy): Eukaryota > Fungi > Basidiomycota > Agaricomycetes > Boletales > Boletaceae > Royoungia > Royoungia palumana. The sequence goes on along the minus strand of JBBPLQ010000074.1, from coordinate 38,889 downwards.
GGACTTCATCAAACAGCTTCCTCCATCCTCCAACTACACCACAATCCTCGTTGTTGTAGACTGACTATCAAAATAATGCATCTTCATCCCCACCGATGACAAGATTACATCTCTGGAGCTAGCTAAGTTGTTCCTTCTCCACATCTTCTCCAAGCATGGAGTCCCTTCTCACATCACTTCCGATAGAGGTGTTGAGTTTGTCTCACATTTCTTCTGCTCCCTCAGAAAAGCCCTCAATATCTGCCTCCACTTTACCTCCAGTTATCATCCCAAAGGTGTCAGACAAACAGAGCAGATGAATCAAACTCTAGAACAGTACCTCTGGATCTACTGCAACTATCAACAGGACAATTGGTCTGAACTCCTGCCCCTTGCAGAGTTCACGTACAACAATGCTCTGAATGCTATGACCAGTGTGTCTCCATTCTTCACTAACAAGGGCTATCATCCCGACATCTCCATACACCCTGAGAGAGATCTCACCTCCACATGCACTCATGACTACTCCGTAGATCTTGAGTCACTTCACCAATTCCTCTGTGAAGAAATGGCCCATGCCCAAGAACGATACCAAGGCCCTGCAGACACCAAGCAAACTCCAGCACTGGACTTCAAGGTTGGTGATTGAGTATTCATGAAGGCTAAGTATTTCTGCTCCACCCGACCCTCCAAAAAGATCTCCAAGAAAAACCTCAGGCCATACGAAATCATTCCTCAGGCAGGTACCCACTCCTTCATGCTCCGACTTCCTGACAACATGAAATCCGTCCACCCTGTCTTCCATGTCTCCCAATTGGAACCTTCTGTTCTGAACACAATTCTGAACTGCAAACAACCTCCACCACCTCTGATTGAAGTTGACAGCAAACCCAAGTATGAAATCACTGAGATCCTTGACTTGAAGATCAACTGCCAACGACGGAGTTGTCAACTCCTATACTTGGTCTGATGGTCAGGGTACGAAGGTACAGATGAAGAGACCTCTTGGCTGCTGGCTACTGAACTTGGTCACACCTCTGGCAAGCTTGTCTCCGACTTCCACCTCTGATATCCAATGAAACCCTGCCCTTATTGTGCTTAAGGAAAAGAAAAGGAAATTTTTATTACAAAACAAGATGACAATAGCTATTTATTCCGAGTCTCCGCTTTCCTCCACCTCCCTCCGTGTCTTCCTCCACCTCCACCACCATTGCCACCACCACCTTTTCTCTCTCCAACTCCACCAGCTCCTCTGCGTGAACCATCCCGCAGATCCCCTTGTCCTCCAACTCTGACTCCTTGTCAAACCTGGCATGGAGCTCCAGCTCCACCAGCTGCTGGATCGACTCCGACATCCGGGCCACATGTGCAATGTTGTTGTGCATGGCCGAAGCCATGTCATGTAGCACCCTCACTACCTTCTCTAGCACTGTCGCCACCTCTGACCCCATTCTACTCCCCTCCATCCGCATCTCTGAGCCTTGTCCCTTGCCCATCTTGGACCACTTCCTCAGAAGCTCTGCCTCCTCCTCTGAGTTGTTGCCCTCCATCACCACACCCAACTTCCTCTGTCAGTGTTTGGGCACCGACTGCCCCCCTGACCACTTGCACTGCTGCCTCACCACTCACACCCAATACATGCACTCTGTTACAGACACTCCCAAACCCCTATCTATAACCCCTATATTCCCCTCATTATCTAATCAATCAAATGACATCCTATTCCCCAAACTTCATGTTCAACCAACATCATACGTCATCCCTCTACACACATGCCTTATCCCATTCCCTAAAGTCTAGAACCATATGCCTCATGCCAAACCTATGCTTGGAATGAAACAAGCCTAAAAGGTTGAGACTTGTAAAGCGATAAGATGTGAAGATGTTTGGAATGTTGTCCCAACTGGTTTGTAAGCAAAAGACCAGAAGAACTTTACTGGAGTTCTTTGGTGTTGGTTGCATGGTATATATACTACTACATGTGTTTGTATCTATTTGTATTGTTCTGGAATATTCTATCTAATAAAGGAATGTGATTGGCCAAGGAAAGTGGTACGATGCACAGCATCAGTAAGCAATGATGTCATAGAGATAAGAGAAAGAAAGGCCATTGGTTAGAATGATAAGGAATGTTCTCTGGGCTGTGCTTGGCTATGCAAGTGTGGCAGCCAATGGGAATACGTTCCGAGCATAGGTTTGGACATGAGGTAAAGGTCTAGCCTTTGGGGAATGGAATGAGCGAAGCATGTAGAGGAACGATATATGTTTGTGATTTAGAATGAAGTATTGGGAATGGGATATCATGTGACTTGTGGTCATGTGATGCAGGAAATGGAATAAACATAGGGGTCGAAGATAGGGGCTTTGAAGCGTTTGTAACACAGAATCACTTCCCATTGGCTGCCACACTTGCATAGCCAAGCACAGCCCTTATCTATGACATCATCCTTATCCTCCAATCATAAAATACTTATGCACAGCCTTGATGGCACCATATACACTAACCAATCATACATGCTTATATAATAGAACTCTTCAGAATAAACCAAATATGTACAAACATCATGTATCTAGTATATATATTGAATCCAACATTGGAGAACTCCAGTAAAGTTCTCTCGATCTTCTCCCTCATTCACAGTCAGACTTCAACTCTTACAAACCACTTCCACTTTAACAGTCTTGGCTTTCGAGGTTGTTTCACACTCACCCGGTGACTGGCACCCAGCATGCACTCCATCCTTTTGTGCATATACTGCACACACACTGGCCCTTTCCCCTTTCCTCCACTCCTGCTTGCTGTCTGTTGAAGATGGATCTCCACCGCTTAATTCTATCAGTAGGGACCATTGTGATATGGTGAACCACACACCTTGTCCTTCACAGCCTCCTCTGCTGCCGCCCATCGCACAATCTCCACAAGTGTCACCTGTCAGGCCTGCTCATCAAGCACTGCCTGTCAAGCTGCCTCTGCCTCTGCCGCCCATCACTCCTCCTCTGCCCGTCTCCTCTCCTCTTCCTCTGCCTGTCTGCACTCCTTGTCTAGGTGCACCACCTTCTCTCTGCCACCTTGGCCTTGTAAAGATTGTCATCGTCTTCATCCTGCTTGGTGAGACAGCTGTCTTCCCAGGTGTTGATATTGGGGTATGGGGTTGGGGTGGACATGTTAAAGGCAAGGAGCAAAGGAGCATTTCCTGTAGTTTTATAGGCAAATCCGGAATTTCGAACTCCACATCACGTGACACCCAAGCAACTCCACATTGTCCTCCTATGGTCTTGTGGCCTTCATGGGCTCAGGCCTAAGAGGGGGATACTGTCATATCCCGATCCACAAGTCCAACCTCCAACATAACTCCGGACCTAACTCCATGGTCTTTGTTCAATATTTCACTAAGTATGCAATCCTGACTCTCGGACTTGTACTCCGTCTCTCCATTCTCCATTCCTATATACATTTTACCCTGTATTTGACTTAGACCCTAGTTACCTTTGCCCCTGCAACTCGCTTGAGTGCACAGCCCTTCATTCCACCATTCTACTACTTAGGTCCATTCTCCATCTCCATTCTCCATTGACCCTTTTACATTCTGAACCTTACTGTCCCGTCTTTGTTATGACCTCCTCCGTTCTTGTCCTATAGACTATGAGCCCTACTCTGTATATAAACCCGCATATACTTGTTGTATCTCCTCAGTTCGAATATTAACTTAGATTCAACACCTCCTCTGACCTCCAACTCGACTTCATTGCTAGTCAACATTTAAGTCTGAACCTCTGCTTCTCCAAAATCCAGACCACCTCCAAGACTCAGACAAAGGTGCAGCACTCTGCTCCAAGTTGCTGAAGCCAAGGTCCTACCCACATGCATAACTCTGGAGTTCACTGGAGTTCACTGGAGTTGACCCGGTCTTAACAGTCTATGACAATGAGGATTGTAGTGTGGCCAGAGGACAGAGGCAGCTGTTTGATGAAATCCATGGAGATGGAGTTCTATAGTCTCTTGAGGATTGGAAGTTGTTTTAGGAGTCTATATGATTTGTACCTAGGAGCCTTTACATGTGAGCATGCTGTGCAGGAGAAGATGTACTCTTTTATGAATGTATGGACTCCAGGCCAGGTGTCACATGCTGTTCCTCCAACCTACTCTGCACCTCTGAAGACCAACTCCAGTGCCTTGTGTGCACTCCAACCCTATGTTACTATGTCTATCCAATTCTCCATTCTCCATTCCTCTATTTAGATTGTGGTTTACATTTCATCCTGATCTTGTCATGTAAAACCTCTGCCCTAGTTACCTCCATCCCTGCATATACATTTGTTCCTCTCTGTCTCTGTCCCTGTCTCCATTCTCTGTTTTATGTATCCTGTACACTCTTTGTTGACCCTTCTCTGTTCTCTGTCAACCCTTGTCCATTCTCCATCTCCAACCCTTCTGACTCTGTTTTTGTCATGGGAATGAATTTGACCTCTTTTCAGAATTGATCCACAACTCTGAGAATTGAATGATAATTTTGTGACAGGGGAAGATCTGTAATGAAGTCTGCAGAAATGTCTTCCCATGGACATCTAAGGGTTGAAGCTTCCAACTGGAGGTTGATTTCCAGTTTTGAACCTTACACATCTTCCACATTTGGTAATATAAGTTTTTACATATGTATTTAGCCATTTTTGGCCAGATGTAGTGTCCCATAAGGAGTTGGAGGGTGTTGTCATATCTAGGGTGTCCAGCCACTAGCGTATCATGGTGCATGGTGGTTATCTCCATACTGAGTGATTCTGGTACATAGATTATGTTTTCTTTTTGTAATTGTTACAAACACTCCTAAAACCCTGATCTTTCTTCCATCTAATCTGATCTTATCTTAACAACAAATCTTCATGCCAGAGGAACACTTCATTGTTCCCTACACATACAACTGAGACCTTCATGCCTCATGCCAACCTATGCCATATTCAAACCATGATTGACTGCCACATCATACACAGCCTATGGAACATATCCACCAATCATAAATCATCCCATGCACAGCCCACATCATGCCACATAAATTAACCAATAGCATATGTCTCTCATCATTTCTATTATGGTATAAAGTCTGACACACCAGTTGTACACAGACCAGGACACAAATAGATACAAATAATACTTAGACACTATATATACTTGCCTGTAGTAGTATACATTCCCTAGTTTAATCAATGTGGTCATTCCCTCCAAACTACTCAGGACTAGCAAGCTTTACTTGCCACTGCACAACTTCTCTTATTCAGAGGTTGTTTCTGAAACAACACTCAAACAAAGTGAAGTTTAGTGGATTTGTAGCTTTGTAGGCTTAGAGGTAGTTTGAATGGTAGAACTCCAAGTTCATAAAACTGGGGAATGTATACTACTACATGAGGGTTTATATAGTGTCCACTGTGTGTGGTCGTATTTATGATAGTACACTAGAAAGGAAGGTGGTACAATACTCAGTATCTAATTGTCATTGGATGATAAGGGAAATGAAATGATGTCATAGATAAGGCACTACCTTGGAATGGAAGAGAAGTTGAGAAGTGCATAGGATCATATCCAATTGGTGGAATATATATAGGGCTGTGTATGCATGGCAGCCAATAGGAATAGTTTCCGAGCATAGGTTTGGCATGAGGCATAGAAGTCTAGAACAAGTCTGGGGAGAATGTGGGAGGAACGACATAGCGTTCTTGAGGTATGATGACTTGTTGATAAGATAAGATGGGGTTGATAGACATAAAGACAGGGGTTGAGGATAGGAGTTTAGGAGTGTTCATAACAGTTTCAGTAATATTTTATCTTTTATTTTGTAACTGCATGTCTGAAGTGCTTCAATGGCTTTAGAGGAAATCTTCATTTGCTTGTGTTGGGGCTTTTCAAAGAATTGGTCTCCTTGATCCTTTAATGATACCTTGATTGGACATGTAGAATATATAGGGTTTATAATCTATAGTTGCTGTAGTTGTCACTAAAGCAAAGTGTATTGTACTGAAAGCTAAATATGCACAGGCTTACATAAGCCCATGGCTATACAATCATATGTCAAATGTAAATTCCAACACTCTCCCACAAACAGTAGGAGTATTAAGGCTATGTTGGAATTCCGGTGACAACTCTGGTCAACTCTAGATCTTACTCCAGAGTTGCATGAGGGGTTCAGGACTTTGGCTTCGGCAACTCAGAATGGAGCACTGCGCCCTTACTGTCCTTATCAGTGGTCCCAGATTTCGGAGGACAAAGAGAACAGAGTGGGTGAAGAGGTGAACTTGGAGTGGAACAGGATGAGAGAGGAGTGCTGGGGAAGTCTAGGTCGATATTCAAGCTAATGTATTGTTAAGACCGGGTCAACTCTGGTCAACTCCAGTGACTCCGGAGTTATGCGTGTGGGTAGGACCTTGGCTTCAGCAACTCGGAGCGGAGCGCTGCGCCCTTGCCTGGGTCTCAGAGGTGGTCCGGATTTCGGAGGAACAGAGGCTCAGACTTAAACATTGACTGGCAACAAAGTCGAGTCAGAGGTCAGAAGAGGAGTTGAATCTAAGTTGATATTCGAACTGAAGAGTTACGACGAATACATGCGGGTTTATATATGGAGTAGGACTTGGAGTCTATAGGACAAGAACGGAGGAGGTCATAACACGAACGGGACGGTAAGGTTTGGAAGGGTCAATGGAGTCGGAGAATGGACCTAAGTAACAGAACGGCGGAATGAAGGGTTGTACACTCAAGTGAGTCGCAGGGATGAAGGTAACTAGGGTCTAAATCAAATACAGGGTGAATCGTATATAGGAACGGAGAATGGAGAAGTGGAGTACAAGTCCGAGAGTCGGAATTGTGTACTTAATGAAATGTCAGTCAAAACCCACAGAGTTACGTTCGGAGTTACGTCAGAGATCGGACTTGCGGATCGGGATATGACAGTATCCCTTTCTTAGGCCTGAGCCCACAAAGGCCACAAGACCATAGGAAGACAATGCGGAGTTGCTTGGGTGTCGCGTGATGCGGAGTTCGAAATTCCGGGCTCGTCTATAAAAGCTGCAGTGGTACACTCCTTCGTTCCTTACCTCTTAATCTTCATCATGTCCGCCTACCCCAACATCCAGACGTGGAGCGACGACCATCTTGCCGAGCGGGACGAGGACGAGGACGTCCTGTTCAACGCGAAGACAACAGAGCGGAGAAGGCGAGCCAAGGTGCGCAAGGAGGAGGAGCGCAAGCGGGCAGAGGAGGTAGAATGGTGCCGGATAGAGGAGGCAGAGAGGAGGCAGGTGGCTGAGGAGCAGCAGAGGGCGGTGGAGATTGAGAGGAGGAGAGTCGCGGAGGAGCAGTGAAAGGCCGAGGAGCAGGCCAGAAAGAAGGTGAGTGGTCCACGCAGCCACCACCAGAGTATGCTGACGGAGGCAGGCGGAGGAGATCCACCAACAACAGGAGGCCAGTGGAAGCAGTAGCAAGGGGAAGGGGCCCGCATGCGTGCAGTGCACGCGGAAGCAGATGGAGTGCCAACCCGGCACAGGCAACAAGGCCAGCGCGTGTGTGGGCTGTCAAGTGGCCTGGCAGCGTTGCGAGTGGCCTGGAGAGGCACCAGCTCGGAAGAGGAGGCAGCGGAAGTCGGAGGCGGTGGCAGAAGATGAGGAGTCTGGGAACAAGGGCGAGGACGAGTCAGAGTGGCCGAAGAAGAAGGCCAGAACCGAGGAGAGGTTGGAGGGAAGCGGAGCAGGCGTAGGTGGCGAGTCGGAGGCCGCCAAGGCACTCGAGAAGGCCGTGAGGGTGATGCACCAAGTTGCAATCGCCCTTAGCGCCAACTTGGTGCAGATGGCACGGATCATGATGGCGGTGCTGCAGCTGGTGCAGCTGGAGGCACAGGCCTGGGGCAGTGCGGAGGCGGAGGCGGAATCGGAGTGGGAAGAATTGTCAACGGACAATTCAGACATCGACGCAACCGTCAATGAGCAAGAGCTGACGGAGTTGGAGGAGGAAGCGGTGGGAGCGTTGGAGAGGGATGCGGAGGGTGACGCGGAGATGGAAGAGTCAGAGGAGCAAGTAGTAGAGGTGGTAGAATAGAAGTGCTGGTTATAATAAAAATTTCTTTTTCCTTTTCCCTTAAGTGCGATGAGGACCAGGTTTAGATGGATATCAGAGGTGGAAGTCGGAGACAAGCTCGGAAGCATGGCCAAGTTCGGTAGCCAGCAACCAAGAGGTTTCTTCATGCGTGCCTTTGTATCCTGACCATCGGACCAAGTAAAGGAGTTGACAACTCTGTCGTCGGCGGTCGATCTTTGAGTCGAGGATCTCGGCAATTTTGTACTCAGGTTCGCTGTCGACTTCGATTGGAGGTGGCAGAGGTTGTTCACGGTTCGGGATTGTGTTTGGAACAGAAGGTTCCAATTGGGAGACATGGAAGATGGGGTGGACGGATTTCATATTGTCGGGGAGTCAGAGTGTGAAGGAGTGGGTACCTGCCTGAGCAATGATTTTGTAAGGTCCGAGGTTTTTCTCAGAGAGCTTTTTGGAAGGCCGGGTGGAGCAGAAATACTTAGCCTTCATGAATACTTGATCACCGACCTTGAAGTCCGGTGCCGGAGTTTGCTTGGCGTCTGCGGGGCCTTGGTATTGTTCTTGAGCATGGGCCTTTTCTTCACGGAGGAATTGGTGGAGCGACCCGAGATCTACAGAGTAGTCGCAAGCGCAAGCGGAGGTGAGATCTCTCTCAGGGTGTGCAGAGATGTTGGGATGATAGCCCTTGTTAGCGAAGAACGGAGACACACCAGTCGTAGCGTTTGGAGTATTGTTGTACACGAATTCCACAAGGGGCAGGAGTTCGGACCAATTGTCCTGTTGATAATTGCAGTAGATTCAGAGGTACTGTTCTAGAGTTTGATTCATCCGCTCTGTTTGTCCGTCACCTTCAGAATGATAACCAGAGGTAAAGTGGAGGCAGATATCGAGGGCTTTTCCGAGGGAGCGGAAGAAGTGCGAGACGAACTCGACACCTCTATCAGAAGTGATGTGGGAAGGGACTCCGTGCTTGGAGAAGACGTGGAGGAGGAACAACTTAGCTAGCTCCGGAGATGTAATCTTGTCATCAGTGGAGATGAAGATGCATTGTTTTGATAGTGGGTCTATGACGATGAGGATTGTGGTGTAGTCGGAGGACAGGGGAAGCTGTTCGATGAAGTCCATAGAGATGGAGTTCCACAGTCTCTCGGGGATCGGAAGTTGTTTCAGGAGTCCGTATGGCTTGTGCCTAGGAACCTTTGCGTGTGAGCACGCTGTGCAGGAGGAGACATACTCTTTTACGAATGCTCAGACTCTGGGCCAGGTGTATTCACAGCAAATGAGTTCCAGTGTGCGATTTTGTCTGAAGTGTCCAGATAGCGGGTGATCGTGTTTATAGTGGAGCACTCGGAGGCGGAGGTCATTGGTATCGGGGACATAGATGCGATCATCTAGTCGGAGGAAGCCGTCAGAGTTGATGGACCAGCGAGAGTCGGAGGGTTTGGAGTCAGACATGTGTGTGCAGGTGATAGGATCGGAGGGGAGTGCGGAAAGGATGTCATTATGGAGGGATTCTACGTCAAACATGGTGCTTGCACGGAGGATGGGATCGGCGAGGCAGGTTTCCCAACTCGGGAGACCTCATCTTTGATGTGGTTGGGGAGTCCGTTGTAGAAGTGGTGACGGAGAGCTCCTTCTCCATAACCTCGGACTTGGGACATGATGCAGTTGAACTTGATGACGTACTTGTTGATGCGCTGGCCGTCCTTCGTGCTGAGGTGATCCAGCTGGTGTTCCGCATCTCTGACTGGGTCGTGTGGACTGAAATTGGTCTGGAGCTCTAAGACAAACTCCTTGAAATCATCCATCCAGATCGGACGGAGCGTGGGATCTTCCATCTGGAGGAGGTCCGGTTCGAACCATTCCAGGGCCATATTGTTGGAGATCGCGTTCGCTATGGTACACAAATAGTTTACATAATCGTCGGTACAGTAGTACACGTGCTTGTAGTTACCAAAATGGAGCTTTTCACCGTCGCTTGAGGCCGTCTGAGCGTGCTCGTTTCTAATAGGTTATGAGCCCTGAGTGCTAGGCCACCGCACCTTCACTCGCCAGTTGATTAGTCCACCCTGCAAGGTCAGCTAGAACCTTAATCCAGCCCGCCAGGCCAGCTAGAGCCTCAAATCCAGCCAGTTGCCATCTCGTCACCAGGCAAGCTAGAGCCTCGAATCCAGCCAGTCGTTCCTTGTCGTTAGACCAGCTAGTGCCTGTAAACCAGCCAGTATATTGTTAGGCCAGCTAGTGCCTCGAACTAGCCTGAACCTCCACCTCTTTTCTTCTACACACGCTACGAGCGCACAGCCACCCCGCTCCACCCATGTCGACGTCCAAACTCACCTTCGAAAAACTTAACGACACCAATTACGCGGAATGGAGCATGCAAATGGAGGCACTATTGGAGGAACAGGATCTCTGGGATGTTGTATCTGGAGCAGAGACCCAGCCAACCACCAGGCCGACTTCCAAGGCAGCGAAAGCGTTCGCTCGCAAGCTACGGCTCGCGAAAGCCAAAATCATACTCCACCTGTCCACATCCCAACTCCCTCATGCCCGTGTTGAATCCGGCAACCCCAAAGAAATATGGGACAATCTTGCACGGATCCACCAGTCACGCGGTTTTGGCCGTGTCTTTGCCATGCTCCGCAAGCTCTCGACTATGGAAAAACAACCAGACCAGTCAGTACAGGCTTGGGTAGCCTCGGTTCAAGACCTGGTATTCCGTCTCAAGGGCGCTGGCTTCGAAGTCCCTGAAACCATCACCGTCGTCACGCTACTCCGTGGTCTCCCCCCTGAATATTCTTCTTTGATCACAACCATTGGAACCACCCCATTAGATGATCTCAGCATCAGTTCTGTCGTTACCCAGATGCTCAATGAAGAATCACGCCAACAGCCGACCCAAGCACCCACTGCTTTCATAGCCAAGCCATCATGCCCGGGCCGCTGTCCCCGCGACAAGAGCAAAAGGCCACCAGACCATTAGAGGAAACTGCGTTGCTTCAAGTGCCGCGGGTATGGTCACATCACCGCTAACTGCCCGTCGCCAAGCGAAACAGATCTTGAGCCGACCGCCGACAATACTTTGTCTAGCTCACGGGCAAAGATGGCCCAACTGGCACATCATCGCAGTGACTCGGAATCATCTCTTTTGTGCTACTGATCCTTTTTATTAATTCCCTATCATTCACTGTCCTTACTGTATCTATGTACCATGCTTCACTTGAGAAGGTGTGTTGGAGATCGCATTCGCTATGGTACACAAATAGTTTACATAATCGTCAGTACAGTAGTACACGTGCTTGTAGTTACCAAAATGGAGCTTTTCACCGTCGCTCGAGGCCGTCCGAGCGTGCTCGTTTCTAATACATACCTTTAAGGTAGGACTGCACGAAGGTAACTTTGGCGTGGTCCGTGGCGAAGGTCTTAGGACGATCTTGGAAGTTGAGTTCGCACTAGACCAAGAACACTCGGAGTTTGCGGGGATCCGTCCCGTCAAACTGATCCGGTTCTCGGACTTTGGTGCGCAGCGAGGATTCGGAGGTTGGACGATGAGAGGAGGAATGAGTGAGCTGGCTGATGGTGTGAGCCAGCTGGGTGAGCGTATCTCGGGGAATCTGCTCGTTCTCGGAGTTGGAGGAAAAGGGGTCGGAGTTGTTGGGGGTATGGGGTTCGTTGTTGGACGGGTCATTTCCAAAGAATCCAAAGCCGTTGTCAGGGTCATCTCCTGGCTCGCCCGGATCGTGGTTAGAGGGTTCGTTGTCTCCCAGAGGAAATGGAATTTGGGGGTCGTTGAACAGAGTTTGGAACGAGGAGTGACGGGATGACCTGGGGTCTTCTTCTTTGAATTCCTCAATGTGTGCCCCTGGAGTTGGGGACAGAGGTGGGAGTTGAGAAGTGGATGCAGATGGAGCAGGAGTGCGTCACGCAGAGAAGCTGTGGAATTGGCTGACAAGGTCAGGTCCACGTCGGCTGCTTCCGTAAGTGGATGGAGGGTTGAAATGAGGAGATGAGGGCGGATTGCCAGCGCCGGTAGTGCGAGCGCGGGATCTGGTAATGCGAGTAGCCATGGTTAAGACGTCAGACAAGGTAGAGTTCGAATATACTGTTAAGACCGGGTCAACTCCGGTCAACTCCGGTGACTATGGAGTTATGCACGCGTGTAGGACCTTGGCTTCAGCGACTCGGAGCGGAGTGCTGCGCCCTTGCCTGGGTCTCGGAGGTGGTCCGGATTTTGAAGGAACAGAGGTTCTGACTTAAACATTGACTGGCAACAAAGTTGAGTCGGAGTGGACGAGCGAAGCTCGAGTCAGAGGTCAGAAGAGGAGTTGAATCTAAGTTGATATTCGAACTGAAGAGTTACGACGAATACATGCGGGTTTATATATGGAGTAGGACTCGGAGTCTATAGGACAAGAACGGAGGAGGTCATAACACGAACGGGACGGTAAGGTTCGGAAGGGTCAACAGAGTCAGAGAATGGACCTAAGTAACGGAACGGCGGAATGAAGAGTTGCGCACTCAAGTGAGTCGCAGGGATGAAGGTAACTAGGGTCTAAATCAAATACAGGGTGAATCATATATAGGAACGGAGAATGGAGAAGTGGAGTACAAGTCCGAGAGTTGGAATTGCATACTTAACGAAATGTCAGTCGAAACCCACGGAGTTACATCCGGAGTTATGTCGGAGATCGGACTTGCGGATCGGGATATGACATGTATCTACAACAAAGCTTAGACTTATATATGGAGGTTGGAGGATGTAACTAGATGAAATATGTTACAAACACTTCAAAGCCCCTATCTTTGACCCCTATGTTCATACCATTTCCTGCATCACATAACCACAAGTCACATGATATTCCATTCCCAATGCTTCACAACACACCTATGCCATACACAGTCTCTTTACACGCCTCACTTATTCCATTCCCCAAAGGCTAGACCTTTGCCTCATGACAAACCTATGCTCAGAACTCATTCCCATTGGCTGCCACACTTGCATAGCGAAGTACAGCCCATAGAACATTCTATTACATTCCAACCTATCGCATTATGATCTCTTATCTCTATGACATCATCGCTTACTGATGCTGTGCATTGTACCACTTTCATTAACCGATCACATTCCTTCATTAGATAGAATATTCCAGAACATTACAAATAGATACAAACACATGTAGTAGTATATATACCATGCGGCCAACACCAAAGAACTCAAGTAAAGTTCTTCTGGTCTTTCGCTTACAAACCAGTTGGGACAACATCTAAAACTCTTTACCACATTTCCACTACACAAGTCTCAACCTTTCTAGGCTTGTTTCAAAATAGGACTGGGATCAGAAGGGTCAGGGTTGGAGTCAGAAAGGTCAGAGTAAGGGTCAGAGGTGGAGAATGGACAAGGGTCAACAGAGAATGTACAAGGCACATAAAATAGAGAATGGAGATGGAGAATGTACATGCAGGGTTGGAGGTAACTAGAGATGGAGGTTTTACATGATGAAAATAAAATGGAATGAAAACTATAATGAAGATGTGGAGGACAGAGTGATGGAAAGTGACGGAGCATTGGAGCATTGGAGTGTGACAGGTGTGACAGAGTAGTGGAGTGATGGGCATCGGAGTGTAATAGAGTGTGACAAATCATCAGGGTAAGCATCAGAGTAGGACATCAGAGTTAAGGAGTTGGTTGATGGAATGGATCATGACAAGGAGGTTGTAGTATAGTAGTAAAGAAGAATAAAGATACAGAAAAAATATTTGTAAGTGTGCAACATCTAATGTAGAGGTTTCTATACTGGTTGTATATGTCCAATGAGTCCTGGTAGTTGCAGTGTGCATGTGATGCCCTCTTGGGATCAGTTTCCCATCTTCAATGGACCATATATAAGGTGAGTAGTCACTTGAATAGATCCAATTTGGCCTTGGTGCAATTTGATAAGGTGGTGAGTGAGTTCTCCTCCTATACCATGTACTGACGACATTAGGTTGCGAGTGGAGCTTTCCATGTTGATGCGGATCATTTGTGTGCTTGGTAGGATGTCTGGGGTAGTTCCCTGATGGTGTGGATGGCCGAGGTACTATGTGCATCATTGTGTGGTTTTGCCATTTGTGCTGATCTGTCTGCTTTTCAGCCAGCAGTCATGTTTTGACTTATTTCAAGTTGTAGCATGTGCTGCTCATTGTGCTGTCTATCCAACACTCTATCCCACTCATATGGATGCTGTCATCATCGTTTTCGTGGCTCTAGTCAACCTTGATGTTACATTTTACCTCTAGGACCCATAAATGGCCTTCTGGCCCAGTATCTTGATTTTGTACATTTGTCTCAATGATGCACTCACTGTTGACATCTGCAAAATGTTCCTGGGTGTTGTGGACACCTGTGCAATCGGTCTCATGGCTCCAAACAGTTCTGACATTGTCATATGGCCCCTAGACCTCCTCCTGGGCTTTCAGGTCTGGACCTTGAGCTTGTGTATTCATTTCATCGACATGCTTGTTTCTGATGCTTTTATGTCATTCTTGGTCGTCATGGACACATGCTCCATTGGTATTATGGCTCCAATTGCCTCCAACATTGTCATCTGCTCCTTGGACCTCTTCCTGGACTCCTAGGGCTGAAACTTGAGCTGGTGCATTTGATTCATCGACACACTCATTTCTGATACTTCTAGGATATTTCTGGTGGATATGGATGCCTGCTCCATCACTCTGACAGTCTGGATTGGCACCTTTGTCAACCTTTGCCTCTGGCTCCCTAAGTTGCCCTCCTTAGTGTTTGAAGATCCAGTCACATGACCAATCAAAGACTGAACCTGGACCAGACCCTGACCGCATGTGACTACAAAATCAGTCCAGTTATGACCAGTTTAATTTCAGTTCAGTTCAGTCATCCTATTTTGAGAAAAAAGGTGAACCAGTCAAGAACCAGTCATAACTGATGTGCACACAGGTTTCCAATACATAGCACTATAACCCCTAATTGTCTCATATTTTTTCATATTTTTCAGAAATTTATCTCACTCATATACATTTCATAGATCTGACATGATGTCATATTGACATCCAATCCAACAATGGTCATACATATCTCCACAGGATCTGCTCCAAATTGGATGCTCCTGCAGGCAACCATGTGTGCCTGAGTATGTACTACATATTACATCAGTATACCAAAGCCTACCTTGTATGTGATCATGCCTTTAATAAATTGCATAAAATCATACATTTGTATCCTTATCTCAAATGACCTCTGGTATAAAAAAAGCCATATATTTGTGAGATAATGTCCAATTTAGATAATTTCAACTGCCACAGCTGGGTAGCATGTATTGTGTAGTATATTTGATATCTACAATACTAAGCCCAGATTGTATACAATTACATTGAAAAAGACAAAACTGGTCATAGGACTAATTGTGACTGATTGTGACCAATTTTCAGCGATTCAGTTCGGTCTGATTGATTCTGGAGACATCCTGGACTGGTTATGGTTTGGTTACATCAAACAATGAGTGAAAACTGGACCAGACTGGACCTTTAAACACTAGCCCTCCTAGACCTGTGAGTCAACTCAATGTGTTCATTTCCTCAATGCACAAGTTCCTGTGGCCTTTGGTGCATCCCTGGTACTCATAGGAGTTGCCTAGTGTGACAGTTTCACCACTTGGGTCATATGGCACAAGTAGGAGCCTCATAGGTGAGTGCTCTAGCCTCTGGTCTTCAGACCATTCATACAGTCATTTTGACACATCTGGCAGCTTCATCAGCACTCTCCAGTCACTCTCAATGTGTCTCAATGCCAGTGGTCCTGACATGTCCATGTCAGCTTGAGCAAGTACAGGGTTTGAGCTCATACATAGTCTCCACTCCCCCTTGAGCTTGAAGCTCTGGGGTATATTTGATTGACTCACAGCTTTATCGAATGGTTTGGGTGGTATGGGAGAGTCATTTGGTGAGTTCTCAAGTCATATGGGCAGCTGATGATCTTTAGTTGACATACTCGATATCAATCATATCCATGCCCTTGCATCCTCACTCTCCCCCTTGATCAACTCATGTTGTCGAGGTTCAATACTCTTCCCCTCAGTCTATGTGTTCTGTCATGCTTTCTCAGCCTCATCAACATCTCCAGTTGCCTTGTCACCATGTCCATCTCCAGTATGCAATCTATCCTGACCATTTAATCCAGGCCTGGGAGTTTTTGTGGCCAGTTTGATGTGTGTTTACTGATGCTGTAGGTGCTGGCATCATTGTCATCAATACTGGTTATGAACGCCTCTAATCAGATACCATTTATTTCACTTTTTGTTCCTAAAGAGCCATAGATGAAACAATGCTCAAGAGAAGTAAAGTTTTAGTTGCAAATATAGCTTGCTAGGCTTAGGAGTTTGTTTGAGTGGAAAGATCGAAGTTGATTAAACTAAGGACTATCGAAGTACAGCTCAGGTATATATACCACTCTATAATGTTTGTATCTATTTGTGTCCTGGTCTGTGCACAACTGGTGTGCCAGACTTTGTACTATAAAAGGAAGTATCTAGAATGACTGTTGTAGAGCTTGGGACAGCTCTAGGTACATAGATATCCCAGCTTCATCCTGAGACCTATGCATGCTTTCTGGGTCTGAACATCCATTTCTAGGCCCAATTGTCCATTCCTGAGCCCAATTGTCCACTTTTCAGACCGATTCTCCACTTTCCAGCCCCTGTTGTCCACTTTCTAGTCCCATTGCACACATTCCAGACATGTATTTGATAGTCTGGTCGTCTTTCCCATAGTCTGGACTATTCCCAGCAGATTTCTCATGGTTGGGACTACCTCAGACTACTTTCCTGTACTCTGAACTTTGTTTTTATGCCCCAGACTTGACTTGGCAGTACATCTACATACTATAGATACTCTATTTACCTATTTCTGAACTTTGTGATTTTTATACAGTCCAGGAAATGCCCAGACTATAAACTCCTGTACCTAGCCCTGTCTAGGGAGCTTTTTACCACCTTTGAGATGATATCTACTCCCTTCTGACTCCTTCTCTGTATCTATCTACCTTCCTATCAATCTATCCATCCATTACCAGCATTTCCAATGACCCAACTAACCTTCCAACACCTTTCCAGCCTCAATTGGCCACTCCTAACTGCTCCTATTACTCCTCCTACACTCAGACTGTCCAGGACTTCACTCGGACTTCCTGGAAGTCATCCCCTTCACTCAGGACTTCATCCCAGACCCACTAGGGACCCCTTGGGACAAATCCCAAACCTTGCACTTACTTACCCAACACCCTAGCTACTCCCATTCAGCTAGTCCTTGGACTTTTCACCATAATTGGTTGATGTCACAATCCATTCCATCAACCAACTCCTTAACTCTGATGTCCTACTCCAATGCTTACTCTGATGATTCATCACACTCCATCACACACTGATGCTCATCACTCCACTACTCCATCACACCTGTCACAATCCAATGCTCTGATGCTCCGTCAGTTTCATCACTCTGTCCTCCACGTCTTCATTATAGTTTACATTCTATTTCATTCTCGTCATGTAAAACCTCCGTCCCTAGTTACCTCCGACCCTGCATGTACATTCTCCATCTCCATTCTCATTTTATGTACCTTGTACATTCTCTATTGACCCTTGTACATTCTCTGCCTCTGACCCTTACTCTGACCCTTCCAACTCCAACCTCAACCCTTCTGACCCCAGACCTATTTCATCTAGTTATGTCCTCTAACCTCTGTATATAAGTCCAGGCTTTGTCGTAGATACATTTGCTTGAATATCGACTTAGACTTCCCCAGCACTCCTCTCTCGTCCTATTCCACTCTGAGTTCATCTCTTCACCCACTCCATCCCCTTTGTCCTCTGAAATCTGGGACCACCAATAAGGACAGTAAGGGTGCAGTGCTCTGCTCCAAGTCACTGAAGCTGAAGTCCTGAACCCCTTGCACAACTCCGGTGTTAGATCTGGAGTTGACTGGAGTTGTTGCCAGAATTCTGACATAGCCTTAACAGTTGAAGACTGTGTGAAGGTAATAATATGATTGGATGAAAGAAATCATACAACATGTGGGGCTGTGTGATTGTGGCAGCCAATATGAAGAGATATTGGGCATAAGTTTGGCATGAGGCATAAAGGATCTAGAAAAAGTCTGGGGAGAAGACAGGAGGAATGACATAGCATTCTTAAGGTAGGAAGACTTGTTGATAAGATAAGATAGAGTTATATGACATAAAGACAGGGATTGAGGGTAGGGGTTTAGGAGCGTTTGTAACAATGCAAGTCTTTCAATAAGACAAGTTTCCAACCTACAACTCCCTATGTCATTCCCTTACACTTGTCCCTAGAGGACACAGCCTCACACACCTCATGCCAAACCTATCCTCAGTTTTAATCCCTATTGACTGCCACAATAACACAGCCCTATATAAAACCCACCAATGGGATATGATTCAGTTATCAAAGCTATGCACTTCTCTTTCATTACAAGGCAGTGCCTTATCTATGACATCACTCCATTAATAGATGCTGTGCATTGTATCACATTCATTAACCAATCACAGTCACTTATACCATCTATGTACAAACATGGAAAAACTATAGCTAGACACTACATAAACTCCATGTCAGTAGCATACATCTTCAGTTAGACACTCACACCTCATGACAAACCTATGCTCAACTCCTATTCCTATTGGCTGCCACAATCACACAGCCCTGTATGTTGTATGACTTCCTTCCTCCAATCATATTATAACATATGCACAGCCTACATGGCACCACCTTCATTAACCAATCACGGTCACTTTAAGATATTCCTTTTATGGTATAAAGTCTGACACACTAGTTGCACACAGACCAGGACACAAATAGATACAAACATTATAGAGTAGTATATATACCTGAGATGTACTTTGATACTCTTCAGTTTAATCAACTTGAATCCCCTCCATTCAAAGTCCCTTCTAAAAGAGCCTTCTCTCTTTACTTCACAACCACTCCACTAAACTTCATTCACTTTGAGTGTTGTTTCAGCTAGACCACACTTACTAAGATATATGGACATAGTGAACCTGAGCTCCTCAGTGAATGCTAATCTTCTTCCCTATGAAGTAATCACTCCTCTAGTCCCACATGCAGCAACAGAGGAGGTACAGTGTCTGAGAGAGTGTGAGAGAGATCACAGATATCCAGCAGAAAAACCCCTTGAACCAGCCATCTTCAGCTTCCTCATCCACAACAATCATCTACCCTGGGCTCATTTCTCTCAAGCTTCAGAAGACAAATTACTGTGAGTGCCGTCCAGTCACTAGAGAGGTTACTGCTCCCATTACACTTAGACCAAGAGTCAGCAGTGACAGACCATGCTCAGTCATCCTGTGGGTCAAGTCACAGATTGGTGAGGTTCAAAAGTGAACCAAAAGAGATTATCTTACCCCTATCACTGCTTACTCTCCTCACCAACAACACAACACTGCTGCTTGGGTTGAGAGTCAAAGAAGGCTCCCCCATCATCGTACCTCTCTCTTGAGCAGTAAAAAGGGAAAGATTAGAGTCATACAACCCAAACAAATATATCAACCCAGTGTTTGCAGAGCAAAACCACTGCAACACCAAGGAACAGGGAAGGGACAGAATAAGGATAGCAAAGAGGCAGAAAAGGAATCACCAAAAAAGGTCTTATGGAAAATTTTGTTTTTCAAACATCAAACAATCCTATTGAAATTAAATCCCTTTGTCCCAAATCCATACTAAAAAACCATCCAAACTCCCCATGTACTTAGCAGATTCACTCCTCTGAGAAAATAAACAATGTCTAGATCCAGTGTTAATCCCACTCTTTCCCAAAGAGTCAACACCTTGATGGCTAGAGCCAACACTGGCAAGATTACCCAACCCTAACAGAAATGACTACATTACTAAATGAACTACACAATGTAATCATAGCCCAAGATCTGTAGTAGATCTAGAAATAGTCCAACAAGAAAAACCCTCAGGGGTCCCCTCAGGGATTGCAAACTCAGGAAGAAAGTACAAAGTCATGACAGACCTATGAATATATGATGGGTTGGTAGCCAAATGGGACAAATGGTGGGCCAAGATAAACACATGGCTCAAAACGAATGACATCACAAAGGATGAAGAAAGGATTGCAGCAGTAGTATTGTGATTTAAAGGAACTAAACCAAGGGCATACACCCAAGTTGTCCTGGGAAGGCTTGCCAATCCTCTTCTCAATGAAGATGGCACCTCAAACCCAATGATCTGGCCAGTCTTTGCAAATGAAGTGGTCAACCACTTTAAACCACACATTGCAAAAGATTGGGCCATCAGCCAAGTTGAAAAACTATACCAAGAAAACATGAGGACAAACAAGTTCCTTATCAAATGGATCAGACTAAAAGAATAATCTGACATCCCAGATTCCCATGCCATAAGAATCCTGGAGAAGAATACAAACTGGGACATGAATGCCCAAATATTCAAAGAGTGGTAGCCAAATACTCTCTAAGGATATGTGAATTCCATAAGAAAATATGGCCAAGCAAGAGAATCACTCCAATTCATCAGAGGAGCAACCCAATATAGGCAAGGGTTCTAAAAGGACCCAAACACTATGAATGTTGATTCAATTGATATGGATCAAATCAATGAGATGAAAAGAAAGCAGGCACAGACAGGCAAGAAGCCCTTTGGAAAGGGCAAGTGCTACAATTGTGACAAAGAAGGTCACTACACCAAGGGCTGCTGCACCCCAAAGAACCAATGCCCTACTTGCAAATGAATAGGAGACAAACACCATTTCTATTATGAACACTCATTTTTCTCATTTCTTATTTCATTTATTTTAACGTTCTTCACATTTTAACCTTTATCTGATTAGATATCAGAGATCTATGATATGGGATTTCCATGGATCTAACAGATCCTTTCACATTCTCCCAATCAATCTTCCATTTTAACTGTGGTTGGATCTTCTAATCACACACCTCATGGTACACTTCCATTTTCATTACTGCATTGCTTTCCTTCCATTCTACCACAGCCTTTGCCTCATGTACTTACTATACTTATCAGCCAATAGCATTTCTTACTCACAATTACATATGCATGGTCCATGCACTAATGGCTATGCTCATACTTAGTATATATACGACTGTAGATACTCAATGTATCTTCAGTTTTGAAATTAGTGATCTTACCCTCCTCTACTCTTGCCCAGAGAAGCTCATTTGCTTTCTGTGTTGTCTCTCCTGACAAGACTGCAACAATCCATCTTGTGAGTCCTCACCTCTTCATCACTTCATCCTCCAACCCTCAGGTTTCATCTGCTGGTTTCAATTTCCATTGCTTGGCTAGAAGCATCCAAGTAACTGAAACAACACCCACACCATCCACCTCCAAAATAGAGGAAATAATGGATGATGAGATGGAAAGGCTCCATGGCATGGACATGGAGCAACCACAAAAATACTTCAATGTCAAAGTGAAGGGAAAAGGCAAAGTGAACTGAGTGAGAAGGATTCCAAGCAATGACCCTCTTGAGGTATATGACACTTCTTCTTATGATACCAATGTTTTCATTCCTATGGTTTCAGATAGTAAAGTATCAGGGGCATCTCCAATGGAGTGCAGTTGGGACAAGAAACTAGTCCTTAATTTCCCAGCTAATTACCCAACAGAAAAATCCATTAGAACCATCAATATGCAAAAGGAAACTACACTTCCCATTGAAGTGATGATCACAATCAATCAATTCCTCTTTCTAGCTACCACACTCCTTGATAGCAGAGCCAATGTAATATTCATTAATGAAAAAAATATAAAAAGAAACAAAATCCCTACAAAGAAACTTCCCACACCTATCAATATGTACAATGCAGATGGCAGTGCCACCTCCACTGGGAAAATCAGTTATATCAACCTAAACTATAAAGGGCACAAAGAGCATGCCAGAGTGGAGATAACATATCTTGGAGATAAAGATCTAGTCCTATGGTTTATGTGGCTAAAATACCCTAACCCAGAAATAGACTGGAAATCCAGCATGGTCAACCTGACACATTGCCTGCTCCAATGTGAAGCTTCTTCCTTTATTTGACAAGTCACCTATGAAGAGATAGAGGATGCCTACTTCCATTATGAAACAAATGTGGCAAATGCTGCTAAAGAAAAACCAAAAGAAAAGACAGCTGAGTAACTTGTTCCAAAGTAGTACCATGAATATTTAGATGTATTCTCAAAAAAGGAATCTGAAAAGATACTGAAAAGGAAACCTTGAGATCATGCTATTGAGATAAAAGAAACATTCAAACCCAAAAAGGAAAGAATCATACCCCTATCTCTGGGAGAACAAGAAAAAGTCTCAGTATTTATAAATGATCAATTAGCCAAGGGACATATCCTGAAACCGGCAGATATTATCTGAGGGTTGGACAAGTAAACGACGAAGAGGAGGCTTGCGAGGCGGAGGTTTTGCAGTCTTGGGTGGAAGACGACACAAGAAGCTAGTAGCTTTACTTGGGCAAGGATGAGGAGGAAGATCACTAATTTCAAGACTGGAGAATATATCAAGTATCTACAGTCGTATAAATACTAAGTAAGAGCACAGCCATTAGTGCACGGACCAAGCGTATGTAAGTGATGAGAGGGAAATGCTATTGGCCGATAAGTATAGTAATAGAATGAGGCAAAGGCTGTGGTGAAATGGAAGGGAAGCAAGCGGTAATGAAAGAGAAGCGTACCGCATTGTGTGTGGCGAGAAGATCTGGATCGTAAGATCTGCCACGATAGAAATGGAAGATCGATCGGGAGAACGTGGAAAGGATCCGTTAGATCCATAGAGATCCCGTATCGTAGATCACTGATATCTAATCAGTTAAGTCCGTTAGCTAAGTTTAAATAAAGATGAAAAGATCGTAAAGAGTGAACGTAATAATCGTGATTGTAACATATCCAATCTTCTAAATCAGAACAAATATCACCTGTGTTCTTCATTCCAAAGAAAAATGGATGAAAATGGATAGTCCAAGACTACTATTATCTAAACAAACACACAATCAAAAACAATTATCCACTCTCTCATTTCACAGCTTGTAGACAAGCTTAAACAAAGATGAACCTAAGATAGAGATACAATAATGTATGCATCAAAGAGAGAGATGAATGGAAGGCAGCCTTTGTCTGCTTCTGAGGAACCTTTGAACTCAATGTCATGTACTTTGGGCTATGCAACTCCCCAGCCACATTCCAATGCATGATGAATGAAATATTTGTAGACATAGAAGGAGTCATGATTGTTTTGTTAAGACCAGGTCAATTCTGGTCAACTCCAGATACAACTCCAGAGTTATGCATACATGGTGGACCTTGGCTTCAGCGACTCGGAGTGGAGAGCTGTGCCCTTGTATGAGTCTTGGAGGCAGTCCAGGATTTATCAGAGGTTTGGAGGTTTGGACTTCAATGTTGACTGGCAATGAAGCTGAGACAGAGTAAGACAAGCATAGCTCAAGTCAGAGGTCAGATAAGGAGCTGAATCTAAGTTCATATTTGAACTAAGATACTATGATAAGTATAGGTGGGTTTATATACAGAGACGGAGGTTGGAAGCTATAGGACATGAACAGAGAAGTTGTTAAGGCTATGTTGGAGGGCTAGTGTCAGCTCTGGTCAACTCCAGATCTAACTCTAGAATCAGGTGAGGGGTTCAGGACTTTGGCTTCAGCAACTTGGAGCAGAGCACTGCACCCTTACTGTCCTTATTAGTGGCCCCAGATTTTGGAAGATGAAGGAGACAGTGTGAGATGAAGGAGAACTTGGAGTGAAATTAGACAAGGGAGGAGTGCTGGGGAAATCTAAGTCAATATTCAAGCTGGAATACATATGACAGAGTGTAGATTTATATATGGAGTTTGGAGGACATAACTGGAATGTACTAGGGTCAACAGAGAATGGAGATGGAGAATGGACAAGGGTTGAAGGGGAATGGAGAAGGGTCAATGGAGAATGGAGAATGGAGACAGGGATGGAGAAGGGTTGACAGAGAATGGAGAATGGAGACAGGGACAGAGATGGAGAGGAACAAATGTACATGCAAGGGCAGAGGTAACTAGGGTGGAGGTTTTACATGACAGGATCAGAATGAAATATAAACTATAATCTAAACAGAGGAACAGAGAATGGAGAATCAGATGGACAGAGTATCATAGGGTCAGGGTGAGTGCAAGGCACCAGAGTTTGTCTTTGGAGGTACAGAGTAGGTTGGAGGAATGGCACATGACAGAAGTCATAATAGGAATAGAGGAGTAAAGTTCAGAATGTAAAAGGGTCAATGGAGATTGGAGATGGAGAATGGACAAGTGTTAAGACTATGTCAGAGTTCTGGCAACAACTCTGGTCAGCTCTGGATCTAACTCCAGAATTGCACGAGGGGTTCAGGACTGGCTTCAGCAACTTGGAGTGGAGCGCTGCACCCTTACTGTCCTTATCAGTGGTCCCAGATTTCAGAGGACAAAGGGGACAGAGTGGGTGAAGAGGTGAACTCAGAGTAGAATGAGATGAGAGAGGAGTGTCAGGGAAGTCTAAGTCAATATTCAAGCTGATGTATCTATAACAAGGCTTGGACTTATATATGGAGGTCGGAGGATGTACCTAGATGAAATAAGTCCAGAGTCAGAAGGGCCAAGTAAAGGGTTGGAGTCAGAAGGGTCAGAGTAAGGGTTGGAGATGGAGAATGGACAAGGGTCAACAGAGAATGTACAAGGTACATAAAATGAAGAATGAAGACAGAGATGGAGATGGAGATGGGGAATGTACATGCAGGGTCGGAGGTAACCAGGGACAGAGGTTTTACATGACGAGAATGAAATAGAATGTAAACTATAATGAAGATGCACAGGACAGAGTGATGGATCATCAGAGCATCAGAGTGTGATGGGTGTGATGGAGTAGTGGAGTGACAGGCATCGGAGTGTGATGGAGTGTGACAAATCATCAGAGTAAGCATTGGAGTAGGACATTGGAGTAATGAGTTGGTTGGTGGAACAGATCATGACAACAAGGATCAATAGAGATGGAGATAGAGAACTAGAATAAAGGGCTGTGTTCAAGTGAGACATAGGGACAAAGATAACTAGGGTATAAATCAAATACAAGATGGATCATATATAGGAATGGAGTATATAGAGATGGAGTACAAGTCCAAGAGTCAGGAATGCATGCCTAGTGAGATGTCAAGTAGAAACCAGAGTTAGATCTGGAATTGCATTGGAGGTTGGACCTGTGGATCAGGATATGACAGGTCTATATCAATGATCTTATGATATTCACATCTACAGATAATCAAGAGGAACACAACAAAATTGTGCTGGAAGTTCTTTGCTGTTTATATGAGAACAACCTCTATATTAAACCAGAGAAATGCTACTTCTTGGTCAAATAAGTGGAATTCCTCAGAATGATAGTAAGAACCAATGGGATCTCCATGGACCAAGAAAAAACAAAAGCAATTATGGGATGGCCATTACCAAAAATGGTCAAACATGTTTGTTCATTCCTTGGAACTTCTATTGGTGCTTTATCCAAGATTATGCCAAAATTGCATGTCTCCTCCATGACCTCACAAAGAAGGACATCACATGGACATGGACAGAAAAGGAAAGTCAGTGTTTGACATGCTAAAGCATGCATTCATCACAGCACCAATCCTTGCACACCCTGACAATAACTGCCAATATACATAGGCTAGAGTTAGACATCAGCAAGACCCTGACATAAGGTACCCCTATATGCTGTGCTGTGGTGCAGTACCTTATGTCAGGGTTTTGTTGATGGATACATTGGATTACCCCACCAGCATGGTGTTATCTATTCTAAAAGAAGAGAAATGGCACCTATTGGCCTTCAATTCTCACAATATGTCACCAGAAGAACAAAACTATCCAATCACTGACAAATAAATGTTATTGGTGATTTGTTCCCTGGAAATATGGAGACACTATCTTGAAGGTGCTAGACTGTCATGTACCATTCCTCTGACCTACTCTGCACCTCCAAAGACCAACTCCAGTGCCTTGCATGCACTCTGACCCTATGTTACTCTGTCCATCTGATTCTCTATTATCTGTTCCTCCATTTAATATTATAGTTTACATTTCATCTCAGTATTGTCATGTAAAACCTCCATCCATAGTTACCTCCAACCCTGCATGTACATTCATTCCTCTCCATCCTCTGTTCTCTGTCAACCATTCTCTGTTCTGTATTAACCATTGTCTATTCTCCATCTCTGTTCTCTGTTGACCCTAGTACATTCTAGTTACATCCTCCAAACTCTGTATATAAGTTTCTACTCTGTTGTATGTACTCCAGCTTGAATATCAACTTAGATTTCCCTGGCACTCCTTTCTCATCTCATTCCACTCCAAGTTCTCCTTTTCACCCACTCTATCTCCTTTGTCCTCTGAAATCCAGGACCACCAATAAGGACAGTAAGGGCACAGCACTCCACTCTGAGTTGCTGAAACTGAAGTCCTGAACCCCTTATACAATTTTGGAGTTAGATCCAGAGTTGACCAGAGTTGATGCCAGATTTCCAACATAGCCTTAACATAAACACCAATTCAAAGTATAGAATGATCATGAAAACCCAAAATGGTTCATGACACAACAAGACCGGACATGCAGACAAGTGTTACGAATGCTCCTAAACCCCTATCCTCAACCCCTGTCTTTATGCCATCTAATCCAATCTTATCTTATCAACAAGTCTTCCTACCTCAAGAACACTATGTTGTTTCTCTTGTCTTTTCCCCAGACTTGTTCTAGACTCATGCCTCATGCTAAACCTATGCTCAACTCCATTTCCTATTGGCTGCCACATTTACACAGCCTCACATGTCATACAATTCTTTTCTTCCAATCATATTATTACATATACACAGCCTACATGGTACCACTTTCATTAACCAATCACAGTCATTCTAGATACTTCCCTTTATAGTATAAAGTTGGCACTCCAGTTGCACACAGACCAAGACACAAATAGATACAAACACTTAGACTAGTATGCATACCTGAGCTGTACTTCGATAGTCCTCAGTTTAATCAACTTGGATTCCTTCCATTCAAAGTCCTTTTTAGAAACTTCCCTCTTTATTTCACAACAACTCAATTAAACTTCATTCGCTTTGAGTGTTGCTTCAACAAGCATGTTGGGCACAATATCTATCTAGGTTTAACCTCACCTGGTATCATAAACCAGGAACATCTATGAGAAAAGCAGACACTCTCTAGAAGAGAAGACCATGCAAAAGGGATAGAAGGAGATAATAAAGGAATCATGGTTATACTCGAAACACAGATCCACCCGATTGAGGTTCAGATAAGAGATCTAGGGGACCTATTCTAAAAAAAACTCTAACACAAACAAATGAAAATCCCATGAAAAGACATGGAAGCATTAGAAAAACATGAATATGAAATAAAAGAAAAATTCTTATAAAAACAAAACAAAATCTATGTACCAGAATCACTTTGTACAGAAGTAATAACCATGCATCACAATACTCCAGTGGCAGGACACCCTGGTTATGAAAAGACACAAGAACTCATCACATGTCATTATATCTGGCCAGAAATGGCTAAAAACATCAAACAATATATAGAATGATGTGAAAGATATGCTAGGTTCAAAACAGGAAATCAGCCCCCAGTGGGTAAACTTCAACCACTAGCAGTACCAAATGCACCTTGAGAAGACATCTTAGTAGATTTCATCACAGATCTTCCCCTTTCACAAATTATGACACTATTCTCATGGTCATAGATTGCTTCTCCAAAGAAGTTGAATTCATTCCCATGATAAAATCATGCAATTCTATCAAACTGGTTGGATTGTATCTGGCTCACATCTGGAAGCATCATGGTCTTCTGTCATATCCCAATCTGCAAGTCCAATTTCTGATGCAACTCCAGATCTAACTCCATGGGTTCTACTTGACATCTTGCTGTTACAATTCCTACTCTCCTGGTGTACCTGCATGGCCCATTCATTGTTGTTTCTCTTTTCTTGTTTAGAACTGGTCAATTGGACCCTGTTTAAAATTTTCACTTTTGAGACTGTCCTTTCCAGGAAATCTGACATCAGAACCTGCAACTCTGGATCTGCAGCACATCCACTGTGTCACAGTCAAGGATCATGGCCCACAATGTCTTTCTACTTCTATTATCTGCTCTCTTTTGTATTACAGTGCTCCTTTATCCCTTCCAAACCATTCTTATGAGTCTCACTCCACTCTCTTTGGGCATCCTGTCCCTCTCCTGTTCTTTGTTCCGAGCCCTCTTAGGGCCAATCCTTTTCCAGCTGATCTGACTCAGCTCTCTGTCAATTCTATATAAACTGTTGTATCCTTCAGCTTAGATCTACTCAATCTAGTGTGCCCAACCACCTTTGTCCTTTGAACCTCCCTTTACTCATAGGAAAGTCCCTCCTCTGAAATCTTCAAACCCCTACAACATGTTAGGGAACCCTTGAACCTTGTGAACCCCTCTTCCAGCAAGGATACTTTGTTCTTGAACCTTTGACCCCTGCCGCTGAACAAGAGCTCCTATTTTTGGAACCGTTGGAACCCCTATCTTGGGACGTCAGAAGCCCAGAACTCCTGAAATCCTCAACCCTCTGTCACTCAACAGAAGCCCCTATCTTTGGAACCTTTGGAACCCCTATCTCAGAATCTCAGAGTTCCGAACTCTTAAACCCTCAGCCTTCTGCCAACCAATAGGAACCCCTATTTTCAGAATCCTTGGAACCCCTATTTTTATTGGAACCATTGGAACCCCTGAGCTGCTGAGTTAACGCCAGTTCCTATCTGGGGTTGTTATAACACTTGCTAAGTATACGTTCCTGATGCTTGGACTCGTACTCCACTTCTCCATTCTCCGTTCCTATGTATGTTCTACCTTGTATTTTGTTTATACCCTAGTTACTCTTTGTCTCTGTGACTTGCTTGAGAGCACAGCCCTTCATTCCATAGCTCCGTTACTTAGGTCCATTCTTCACTCACCTATTCCTCTTATGACTTCTCTGTTCTTGTCCTATAGACTCCAATCCCTTCTTTGTATATAAACCCACATGTACTCATTGTATCTCTTCAGTTTGAATATAGAATTAGATTCAGAGTTTATATGACTGGTTAGCAATGTTTGAGTTGTCTGTTGCCAGCCAGAATTTATTGCCAGTGCTTCTGCTCAGTATTTGTTGGCTTGGATTTTCATGTGTTCCTGTGCCTGCAGGATATAATTTTTTGTTGTTTTGAGAATTTCTGTCATATCTATAATAAAAGTGTCAGCTGTAGGTGTCAGAATTTGACAATGTCCAATTTCCATATGGGATATATAGGAGTGTGTGATTTCAAAAAGGATGAACTTTGTTGTAGTATTCCTTTTCAAGTTGTAGCTGAATTGTACAATGGGTAACCATTGTGATCAGGCTTGCTGGTTTTAGCACAAAAGAGTCAGAGGAATTGTTAGAATTTGCAGTTCATACACTCTGTTTGTCCATTTATTTGAGGTTGATGAGCAGTGTACAGTTTAGGAGTAATGCCTACGTTTTTGCATATATCTTTTATAAGCCGAGAAGAAAATTGGGTGCCACAGTCCAATATGATTATAGTGGGAAGACCATGGTGTTTTCAGACATGGGATAGATAGAGTTCTGCTAAATTAAATGAAGAGCAAGTTTTGGTTGTTGGAATGAATTTGACCTCTTTGGAGAAGCAGTCAACAACCATGAGAATAGAATCATAGTGGTGTGAAAGGTGAAGATCCATGATGAAATCAACAGAGATGTGTTCTCATGACATGCTTGGTACTTCTAAGGGTTGTAATTTCCCTGCTGGTGGTTGATTTTTGGTTTTGGAGCATGCACATCTTTTGTAATGAGATACATAGTTTTTGATAATTTTAGCCATTTCTAGCCAGACATAGGAGCATGAGAGAAGCTCCAAGGTTTTGTCATAACCTGGATGTCCTGCTACCAGGGTGTCATGATGCATGGTTATGACTCTAAGTCACAATGATTCAGGGACATAGATTTTATTTTATTTTTGAAAGATGTTTTTGTTTTTTATTTCTTTTAATGAATAACTGCACTTGAATAGGGAGTCAAGACCAGAGCAGGGAATCTTAATTTGTTCATGTTGGTGTTTATCAAAGAATTGGTCTCCAAGATCCATTAATAATACCTCAATTGGGTGGATATGTGCTTTGGGGATGATCATTACTTCTTTATTGTCTTCTTCAATTCCTCATGTGTTACGAACGCTCTTTTCTTTCGCTTCTCTTCACTCATTTTGGACTTAACTGATTAGATATCAGTGATCTACGATACGGGATTTCCACAGATCTAACAAATCCTTTCTTTTCTCCCGATCGATCTTCCATTATCATCGTGGTCAGATCTTCTCGCCACACGCAACGCGGTACGCTTCCTTTTCATTACCGTCTGCTTCCCTATTACACCACAGCCCTTGCCTCATGTACCACTATACTTATCGACCAATAGCATATATACGACTGTAGTTACTCGATGTAACCCCAGTCTTGAAATTAGTGATTTTACTTCCTCATCCTTGCCCAGAAAAGCTCTTTGCTTTCTGTGTCGTCTTCCGCCCAAGACTGCAATACTCTGCCTCGCGAGACTCCTCTTTGTCATCTCCTCATCCAACCCTCACATTCTACGCGCCGGTTTCATCATGTATAGTGTTCCCTTCTAGAAAGGGTATCAGCTTTTTCCATAGATGCACTGGGTTTGTAATGCCAGGTGGTATTGAATCTAGATAGATAAAATGCCCAACATGCTTTTCTACATGTCAGGTCTTGTCTTCTCATGAACCATTTAGAGTTTTCATGATCGTTCTATATTTCAATAAGATGTTTTGCACCTACTAGATATTGGTGCCATAATTCCAAAGAGCAAATAACCAATAGCATTTCTTTATCAGTGTTTGGATATTTTTATTCTTTGGGAGTCATATGGTGGAAGTTATAGGTGACAGGGTGCCATTTTCTCCCTTGAGATAGATAAGACTGCATCTATGGCATAGTCTGAGGCATCCAACTCTAGAGTACATGAGGATTGGAGCAGTTGTGAATTCTTCTTTTAACATAGAAGCTTGTTCTTTTTCACTTCGGTCCACTGGACTTCCTTTTTGGTTAGATCATGGAGTGGTCATGTGATTTTAGCATAATCTTGGATAAAGCAATGATAGAAGTTCACTAGACTGAGGAAGGAACACATGTGTTTGACTTTTGTAGGAACAGGCCATTCTTTGATGGCTTTGGTCTTTTCTTCATCCATGGAGATTCCATTAACTCCTACAATCATTCCTAAGAAATCAACTTCTTTACATGAGAATGTGTATTTTTCTGGTTTTATAAATAAATAAATTTCTTTTAGTCACTTGAGAACTTTTAACACATTCTTGTCATGTTCTTCCTAATTATCAGTGGATATGAAGATCATCAAGTTGTCAATGTAGACAATAACAACTTCATCCATATCAACAAAAATGTCATTCATCATTTGTTGGAATGTGGCAGGAGAGTTGCATAAACCAAAGTACATAACAATGGGTTCAAATGATCTGCAGTGACAAATGAAAGCTGTCTTCCATTAATCTTCTTCTTTGATACAGATGTTGTTGTATCTCCATCTGAGATGTGTTTTTGTAAATAATTTTGCATGTTTGAGCTTGCAACAAGCTGTGAAATTAGAGGGAGTGGATAATTATTTTTGATCATGTGTTTGTTTAGGCAACAGTAGTCTTGGACCATCCATTTCTGTCTGTTCTTTTTTGGAACGAAGAACACTGGTGACATTTGTTCCAATTTAGAAGGTCAAATGTATCCTTTGGCCATTTGATCATCAATAAAATCTGAGACCACCTTTTATTCATCCAGTGACAATGAATTGAGTCTGCCCTTCTTGGATTTGAAGGAGTCTTTTAATTCAATGCCATGATCCCAGGGTTTACAGAGTGGTATCTGTTCCAACTCCTTTTTGAACACATCAAGATATGTACTCATGGTATTGGAGAGGCATGAGTTCCTCTGGAGTCTTTTCTATTTTTGACTTAGGAGTATCTGTCTCCTGGGCTTTGCAAAATTGGAAATCATAAATGTCTTCTATTTCTTTGCACATTACTTTCCGTATGAAGTGTGAGGAGTCACATTGGGGGAGACTGTTACAAATGCTTATAAATCCTATCTTCAACCCCTGTCTTCATGCCATCTAATCCTATCTTATCTTATCAACAAGTCTTCAAACCACAAGAATGCTATGTTATTCCTCTATTCCAACCAGACTTGTTCTAGACTCCTTTGCCTCATGTCAAACCTATGCTTGGTTCCTATTCCTATTGGCTGCTACAATTGCACAGCCTTTGTTAAGACTACAGTGGCTCAAACAATTGTCCCAGTGTTTGCATGTTTTTCATTAGGAGCAATATTCCTTGGTACCAATTATTCCTACCCTTACACCAGTGGTGTATGAAATGAAGATCTCATTTTTGACTACATGGCTGCTCTATGACACAAAAGATTTGGATGAGATCTGATCAAATGACAGCCATGTCAAAACAGTCATTCATTGGGACAATTGTTTGACTTTGTATGAAATATGAACTCTAGTACTTGGTATGACCTCCATTTGCTTTGATGACTGCTTGAAGCTGTTACAAACATGTCAATTAACCCCTATGTTTTCAACCTTGAGCAACACTTTGCTCAAACACATGTCTTCAATCCAGACCATCATACCTCATGACAACCTCATATTAAAACCTATGCTTGGATCTTAATCCTATTGGCTGCCACACTTGCATAGCCAAGCACAGCCCCATAGAACATTCTATGATATTCCAACCA
The DNA here is from genome assembly GCA_038089855.1 of Royoungia palumana. NCBI lineage: Eukaryota > Fungi > Basidiomycota > Agaricomycetes > Boletales > Boletaceae > Royoungia > Royoungia palumana. Next base: position 5,906 of record JBBPLQ010000074.1, on the reverse strand, counting down.
ATGGCCTTTTTACCTCTTATTTATGACATCATATGCTCACTGATGCTGTGCATCATTCCACTTTCATTAGCCAATCACATTCACTCTTCTATGGAATTCTCTTGAACAATATGAATAGATACAAACATGTACCAGTAGTATATTGAGGCCCAGATGGTGACGAGAGCATCCTGTAGAATGCCTCCTGCAATTACACCAACAATATACTGCTGAACTTCCTGATGTAGTCTCATTGATGTCTGTTTGAGAGTCATGATCCCATCTGTGAAGTGCCAGTATCTGCTGCACATTTGCAAGAGAAAAAACTGGAAATCAAGTTTGTCTGCACCTAGTATCCTAGAGCACCACTTCTGATCATGGTCCCATAGCATCTTGAAGAACTGATGCAAGGACTCTGGGAGGATGAAAGAACTTGGTTCAGCAAGAGACCAATCGATCCAGAAAGGAAATGAGACTCCATTCAGTTGCCATTTCCGACATGCTTGAAAATATGAGGATAAGTTCGAGGCACATGCCTTTCTTGCAGCATGATAAGCTGCTGATGGGTTGTGGATGCTATATGGGCTATACAACAGACAGGATCTCCAAATTGTTTGGACACAGCCATGGTGACAGCTGAAGCATTGCTGGTGATGCATGTGATAATGCATTGTTCTAGAGTATCGGCAATGTAAGTGACAAGGGGGGTGAAGCAGTACTTCAGGTTTCCTAGGGGATCACTCAACATACGGCCCACCTCAGCAGCCTTTTTGAGAGGCTTAATGACAGTTGAAACAACCTGATGGAGTAGCCAGTCTGCTAGTATGCCACATAAATGCTGATTCGGGTGGACAAATTTGGGTACAGGAAGCAAGGCAAGGAGCATGTATGATTTTGTAAATCCCTTTCTACAGATGTCTGCTGAGATATTGGCTAGAATCAGAAGAGGGTAGGCCTGACGATCCCCAACTTGGGTGATGTGTATTTTGTCAGATGAAAGAACAACACTGAGAAGGGTTGTGCCATCGGATAGAGTGTCCTGAAGGTAAAATGAGCAGATGAATGACTGCCTGTGGAGTATACCTACCTGCAATTCCCATGCATGATCACCCATGAGCCATTCAGTGTAGACACACTGGATGTGCTCTGCAGTATCATAGATCTTTTTCAGTACAAATTTAATCTCACCATTGTTGGAAGGCAAATGTATGAGATGTTGAAGGCACTCCATGGCATCCCAATAGAACACTTGCAGGCCACATTTAGTGAGCAACTCAGTTTTGATAGGCTGATACTTCCACCAGGGTCCAGAAGGAAGTAATTCAATATGTTTATGAAGTTCTGTTACTGTCCAGAATGAAAGGGGCTGTGATTTTATCTAGAAGGTAGAACATCAGCATTCACCATTTGTAGGGAAAATAAATGTATGATATCCAGAGAGAGATATTCATCAATAGCAGTCATACTCAGATTCAAATTGGCAAGCCATGAAGCAAACTCCTACTCAGTTTTTGATGAAAATGGATAATATGTATGTTCTACCTTGTATTTTGTTTATACCCTAGTTACTCAGGTTATGTTGGTGTTCCAACAAGCAGAGATCAGCATCAAATGTGTCCATAAAAGTGTAGCCTTGACTGTAGTCTGCAGAGACCCTGAGATAAAGCTCCATGACCAATTGATGAGTTCGAGTTTCATTTGTGGGGTCAAGGGTTCCTTTGGCAACTTCACTGACAAGCATGTTGCAGTCTGGGTCTATATCTATCCAGTTGCTGTCAGGGTTGTCATCAGGATCAAGATCTGAGAATGAGGGTTTGCAAGACTCAAAATGAAGCCAGCTGGTAATGCAGTGTCCATATGGTTGGTTCATATGTTGGAGAAGTTGTGTATGATTGAGAAACATCTTGCAACAGCCAGGGCATCTTTGATTAGGTGTAATAAAGCTGAATTGATATCAAGGTACATATATCTAGAAGTAATAATCAACAACTTCTGAAAGGCTACAATCTCTCCACAATGATGAACATGTTAAGTCCCACTGCTAAATCACACAACTCAGCAAGTTCCCCAACGCTGTTATCTAGATGTGTTGATTGTCGATACCTTATGACCACAGTATGTTTATATAAAAAAACTCCCCTATATACAGTAGCCCTGGGTCAGTCATGCCCTTGGCACCATTAGAATCTCCTAAAGAGGCGATCTTGCTGCTACACCTCTTGAGAGCTGACCACAATGTCTGCCTCACCGAATATGACCTTCTCAATTCTGAAATCAATTGGAGCGCCACTCACATCCAGTACTACACACACCAGGCAGAGAAGGCTAGAAAATGGATCGAGTGTGCAGAACACACAGTCAGTTATGGTCAGATGGTCATCACTAGGAACGGGTACTTGTACGAGGCTACAGTTGGATGATCACATTACTAATGGTATAAGGACTTCACCATCTCATTCTTATGTCAAATTGAATTGGTTATAGTATTCTTTTTCTTTCTGCCTGAAAAAAAAAAAAAAAAAAAAAAAAAAAAAAAAAAAAATTTTTTTTTTAAAATATGTTGAGTACTTTGTTTGTAATTTTTTGTTTTTGTATTTATTTTGTTTGG
>JBBPLQ010000073.1:0-63807 GCA_038089855.1 Royoungia palumana | reverse complement strand
GTCCCAGCATATGCCTCTGCGAAAGGAGCGCTCGGTCAGCTGACCAAAGCCCTCAGTAACGAGTGGAGCCAGTACAATGTCCAAGTCAATGCCATTTGTCCGGGATATGTCGCCACTGATATGTGAGTTGTCTATCTTTGATATCTCGGTTTCGTGTGTGGGCCTCAAAGTATATTCATATCACCCTCGCACGCCGTTCCGCCGGTACATGATTCGGCGGAATTGGGGCTTGTTGTCAAGCACATGGAGGGTATTATTATCTTTTGGACACGGAACTGATTACCTTTCTGCTGCGTGGTCTTCCTTTCCTAGGAATGAACGGCTCCTGGCGGACGAAACGCGGTTCAGGCAGATCTCGGAACGTATTCCCGCCGGAAGGTGGGGCGATCCCAAGGACTTTGCGGGACCCGTCGTATTTCTCGCTAGTGACGCAAGCCAATACGTATGCGGAGAGTTGTTAGTTGTGGACGGCGTGAGTAATCCCATTTATTCCACCCTGGCGAAAATAAATAGAAATTTATCAGGGATGGATGGGTCGGTAACTCGATGAAGGTCTATTGAATTGACCGCAATGTCTTGCATGAATATGTGACTCATAGCATGTCAAAATCTGATTGATATTTGATCGGCGAGATTGTTATGCCATCCCTTGACGTACATGTTTTCAACTTTCCGCGTTAGCTTGGACTCAGAAAAGGACACATAAGTGCTAGTGGACCGCGGCCGCCATAAATTCAAATTGTCTAAATGGTCGTCTCCCTTACTTATAATGGGTTAGTCTAGGTGAGTCGCGAAAATTTATGTATTTATGTAGCGTTCAGACGCTCAGCTGATTATCGACTTTCGGTGGCTGAAAGCTCCAAGCTGTTCCGAAAAATCTTCGTGCACGGGCTTTCTAGTCAATTTTGGGCATTCGGAAATTTCCTGGGACCCATCATCGGCGTTTTCGACACGGCCCGCACCTGCCGGGTGAGAGAACTATAGAGGATTCCACATGGATCACTCAACACCGGATGCGCAATCGGCATTGCCGGTCGGTCGATTGCCTATCAAGTTCGACCTATTTCCAGTAGTGCGTCTCAGATTTCCGACTGGGCTGCGGCGTTCTCTCGACGCGGAAGTTTTGCATGCGCCGACATGCCTACCTCGTGTAAGGTTGTTGCCGGCCGCTAGTCGCGTTTTCGGGGCCAACTACTGAAGAGACGGAGAAATGGAATAATCACTGCTGGTCACCAATTATAAATCGACCCCAGTTTCAACGTAACCGAGCAAAGCCGCAGATATTTACGTGTCGGGTGGAGATCCGCAATCTTTTAACCGCCGTTGGCAGTGTCCAAACCGCGAATGGACAGGCGGTAGCAATTCGGGACCTGCTTTACGACGAGTAAAACCCCAAGTAGCTAAGCGGTCGCGAGTTCGGTATGGATCCGTCAGCCATTTCATATACTGTAGCTTCTTATGCGGTACAGGTGGCGCCGATGGGAAATTCTGGTACGTTCAAAATGTCAAGGATTTTGGCGGCGGACCGATTGAAGCGGACGACTGAACTGGCGATGCAAAGACGGTACAGCAAACTGCGGACTCACGTCAGAGTAATGCTACGTTAGGCTGTTCGACCTATTTCGTTGGGCCACGGTGTCGTGGGGTTTTGCTTTTGGAACCAAACATGGTTAGCTTCTACTAAAGGGGCTATCGTGAGTAGGTTATCTTAGGTACAATTTTTAAAGTGGGCTCACAACTTGATCCGTCCAAACCACTAAAATGCCACGTCCAAGCGGCACACCCTGGCTAGCAGATCTTCGAGTGGTACGTGTTGGTGGCGACGCCAGCACCTGGATCCTGAAGGGATGGCGGAGACTAAATAGTCAACATGTGTTCAGGACCAACTTCAGGTAGGCTCCACTGTCGTTCATCCCTTGCAAGATGGCATACTACTAGTAAGTCCGTTGGTAGACGGCAACTTGAGAAAACCCGCGGGGTCCCAGGACATATGCTATCAATCATACGTGGTGTCAGCAAGAGTGTGGAGCGTCAAACTGCGAAGGGGGCTGACGGTGCAAGGATGTTGGGAAAACAAGACCACGTTGAGCTGCTCTGGTGGCAGGTCACGTACCCTACAAGGTCCTTCAATCAACGGACACGATGCATGATGCATGACGCATGACTTAGTGGCTGTCCGATCTTGCGGCCTCTCAACTTACACCTCAGATTAGTTGGACCCTTAGTAAAGGACCAGTTTTTTCTTGAGTAAAGGAAGCCCATTAATAACCGCCACTTCTCGAACGCGCGGAAGTCATTTTGGTAGTATATGGTAAATGAATTCATGAACCCTGATTAGAGTGCTCGTTTATTTGCGACCCCATCACCGCATGGACTGCAATTTGCGAAGGTTGAGAGGTAAAAGCTGAAACGCATGACCAGTTAGCAGGGTCGCCCGAGATAGAGATAGTGAAAGTTGTCTCAAAACAAAGAGTTCACAAAGAGTCGTATAGTTGCGCTTATGATCCGGTATACCCATCGACACAAGCCTTGAGAGGTCATGTGAAATATCAGACTAAACCCAGTCAGGCAGCCTGTCTTTTTATCACGAGACCTGAAGAAGTCAGACCGGTCAGGTTCGGCGCAGAGCGTCCGATCTTCATTCCGCATGACTCGTATGTAATTGGCACGACAAGACAAGAGGGTTACCAGCAGCAGCTAATGGAATGTTCTACTTTAGGCCATGGCTAGGCCCGCGTCCTGAGCGGAGGCGTTCTTATCGTTACCATTTCGGAATACTAATGTCTGTTATCTATATGCAATCGTGCAAAACGTGGAAAATTCGGCTAGATACCAAAAGGCGTTGCGAACGTGATCCACACTTTGTGCGAAACTCAGGTCCCTGAGAGTCCCTCTCAGAAGAGCTTGCTGTATTGAGCTATCGCATTCAGCTTAATGAGCTTCGCCAGAACGGAAATGACGTGTTCACACTTTTTTGGGGGAGTAAATGGGCCCCTGGCTGGGACAAGGCAGCAGCGGGCTTCTTGCCTTTCCAGAGTTCCGATCATTCTGTCTGTCCAGAAAAGTCCTCGAGCAGAAGCGATGCCGCGTTCAGTATCGCGGCGGTTGGGGCAAATTGACTGCCGGTCATCCGATTACGCATCAGCCCTACGGGGCCGTGATTAGCGCATGTGGCCGCTGTTTTTGGGCGGACTATTGTGTACAGTATGTTCCATCCAAGAGATTGGTAACTCCCTCCGCATCTTCGGTACTACCGCGGGGGTACATGATTCCCAACTGAGATCCTTGGACGAGTACGGCTCGATATCGGGAGGTCATCGCGTGTCTGTATTTTGAGGGTTGACGCGTTCCGAACCCTCCATGTTTGTGAATTATGCAATCAAGGCCAGGTGAAATTGATCATCGGGTAGCTAATTTCCGCTCGACAGCGTACCTTGGATGCCGCCCATGAATATCACCACCGTCACATAATATTAGATGGGCCGAGAACCGTGACTGAGTCTAGCACGATTGTCGGTGAGGAGTACTCTGGCCCGTAAGACAGGTGAGAGATGGAAGATAGGACAAAAGACCGGCTTGATCGAACCGATCCTTGATGTGGTTCTGGAGGGATGCCGAGACGGGCCGTCCTCGGACCGGGTCGAACCGGTAACGCGTCTCGTCACCGACTCCGACTCTCGTGGTCGGGAACCATGAGGGCAAACATCACCTTGCGTCAAAAACCCGCTCGGTCCGGTTTATTTCGCCTCGCTCGCCACATACAAAGATAGCTTGCCACTTCTGTCCGTGTCGCTCCGAGACCATACTAATGGCAATGGTGAAACGACACCGTCACAAGGCACCGGGACCCCCCTTTAGGACCGCTCTCATTGTGGATACACCGCCTACGCCTTCGCAATCAGTTCCTTTCGGATGGTTGCTGTCTGCCGTTTCCCCAGACTCGTCTGGATCACGGTTCCATCCGAATACGCGTGGAGACACGGCTACAGAGATCTCGATACATATTTCTCTGATCATAATACGCGCCCCGTATCATTCCAGCCAGTTGCGAACAACGATCCAGCGTTTCATGACATGATGTTGCTACCCTCAAACCTACTAAGAACATATTTAGTCGCATTCGCTGTATGGTACTCGGTACCTCACGGTGTTTCGAGCGGGTGAGTGTTCTGTTAGTACTGTTACTAGTACTGTGCACTAGTTCCTTTCGAATATCTGTCTTGAAAGGGTGAAGCTCACCGCTCTGATATTTGTGACAAGCGAGCGGTGCTGGAGCACCGTTTTCCAGCCGCACTTCGAGGAAACTTGAGGTCGACAATGGCATATTAAGCGATATACCTGTCACCATCAATAATCCGAGTGATTTGGCGTCGAACATGTACACGCTATACCCATTTATGTCAGCCTATGGTCACCAGCCATGTGCAAATACCAGTTGCCCTGGTTGTCTTTCTGGGAGCGCACGAGTGATCGATTGCAGAGGGACTTGCAAGGACGCCATGTGGTCAGGCGTGTCCGAAGATAGCCCTGAGAGGCTGGAAATCAAATCTGTGATGTGCGTATGAACCAGTGCTGACCAAATATGATTAAAATGCGGTTGACGAAGTATTCTATTGCATTCGTATCATATTCGACAGTTCAGAGGGTTATTTTAGTGTATTCTTATCGTATGCATATCATAATCAAATGTAATCATATTTAATGGATTGTAATACCCGCCAGGTAGTCTATACCGTCCCCCAGGCCTAACTTGAGCCACTCTTTCGTGAGTATGGCTATCAGATGATGCTGTTTGTGCGGTCATTGGTGAGCGTGAATCGGAAAGGGTGTGCTTGCTGCTCGAGAACAGTCGTTCAACCGATACGCTGACACCAGGAATGGCGAGAATATCGTGCGCAATCCGTGAAAGGACAGGGAAGCTCGGGGAGTGTTCCTATAACAACAATAAATATGTCATCTTGAAAGAGCGAGCGGACGATGAACCTGAAGTCCTGCTCACCGAGACGGGTGTATACATAGACGAATGGGTGTAGTCGCTAGAGTTTCCTAACGCCATCAATGATCGCATCCGACAATGCGGCCCCAGAGGGTGCTGCAGCCTCTTCAGTTGGCGGCTTCAGGTTATGCAGTAACTCTCTGGGCCAGAAATGTTAACCAAGTCATGGCGGCCAAAGTAGGTTAGACTTCAAGCTGTGATGTATGACTCGCTGTGTGGATGAGTCATATATGTTTCGGGGCGTTTCTGATGGGCCTACAGGATGGTATTGAAATATTGACTGGATGGTTGATACGATGAGCTCGGGCTCCCACCGTGCTCGGTTCCGGGGTCCAGTCTGAATCATCATCTCGCGTATATTTTGTTGATGTGACCAGAGCTTTTAAAAAAGTTTGAGAACTTGTTCACACTTTCCTTGTTGCCAGCTCATTCTGGTCATTCTGGTATGCCTCAATACCAGCTTCCAATCGCCATTACCTTAGTGGTTACCGGCGTCGGGAGCATCCTTGTCTTGTACCTCACGCGGCCCCGCCATTCAAAAGTTCAGCTTCCAACCGAGGGTGAACTGGATGAACCCTTGCTTCGCGACCCCTTCGACATAACGCGCCCAGAAGATTTCGTGGATGGTTACCCAATTGATGAAGTAGCTTTCTGGAACAAGGTGTGTACCTCCACAGTTTCCATCGTTTCACCTACTTATCTCCATACCGAAGGTTCGCCTCTGGAAATTGTTGGTCTCAGTGCTCCTAGCCGCCATCCTTGTCCTCCAATCCATAAGCTTGGGTTGGTCCTTATCCACGGGAGAGGGGGGTGCCAACCTCATCTATGGCTCGCATACCGCGTATGCATTCTATCTTGCTGTTCTTGCCGTTCGCTCTGTTTATCAGAATGCACTCGAGCCCCATTCCGAGTCCATAATCCATCTTGCGGTACTGACATTTGTGCCTACGACACTCCTCTTCGCTACCGCTATTCTACCCACCTCTCAGCCCATTGCTTTGTCCGTTCTTCAGAGTTCTCTAGGCCCCGCTTTACTTGGAATCTGGTATACGATTCTTGTCCTTTATTTCATTGCCACTGTCATTGCCTTCACGGTTCCCATGGGTCCACCCCTGCACTACCCTTCCGAGACCCTCTACTCCGAAAAGACACTCAAAGCTGCAACGAATTGCGACGAAAACAACGTCTGCGGTGTTGTTGGAACTTCCGTGTGGGGTTTCTTGTTGTTCAACTACACCACCAAGGTGGTCATGCTTGGTTATACTTCAGAGTCGCTCGAGATTGGTGACCTTCCTGTCGTTCCGGCCAATATGCGAGGGTCTATTCTTTACGCTGCTATGCGGCACACCATACGCACCGTCAAATGGAATCTTCGTTGGTGGCGCCCTCGTGTAGGTTCTGGCTGGGAGCTCGCATACAGGCTTCTCAGAGTCAACGCAGCACCGCTGCTCGGTTTGGTTTCGCTCGCTGCTGTCTCGGCTGTGCTGTTCTACACACCACCGTTGTTCCTAAGGCAGGTGGTCAGCTACTTGGAGGCAGATCCCAGTCGAGAAGATCGCAGCTGGGGCTGGTTCTATCTTGCTGGGATGGTATTTTCGACTGCATTTGTGGATCTTAGTGAGATAAGTTCGTGAACTCTGATACATTAAACACTGACAATCGTATTTAGTCACTGGGCAGCTCTGGTCTCTTGCGACAACCACTATCCAGGTCCGTCTCAGGATCCAATTGAATACAACTCTATTTGGGAAGACTCTGGTACGCAAGGATGTCGCGTCATCTGGTGCTCCGGATATGTCCAAGGATGGTGACAAGGAGAAAAATAAGGACGACGAGGATGACTTTTCGAGTAAGGCGCAGATTATGACACTTATGACAACAGACGTCGATCGTGTCAGTGACTTCTCTTGGCACATGTTTACCCTTGTCGGTAAGGGAGTTTTTCATATTTATTTTTTTTTCTTATGAAAAATCATTATTTCCGGCCGTCTGAATCGTCACTGATGCGGCCATGCAGATTCGCCAATCGAAATTGTCATCGGGACTTGGTTCCTTTACAATCTGCTTGGCGTCTCATGTTTCGTCGGCCTTGCTGTCATTTGTCTTTTCTTGCCCTTGAATCATTATGGCGGCAAGGTTGTTGTCAATGCCCAAGAGAATTTGATGAAGACTCGTGACGAGCGCGTGGCATTGATGAATGAGGTACGTTAGATTTTCAAAATCAGCGTGCCCCTTTTATGATACCGAAAACTCAGATTTTAGGTGCCATCCGTATGCTCAAGGTAATCTTCAAATTTAGTGAGGGTACACGGAGCTGACCATTCACATCAGTTTATGGCCTGGGAACGTAGTTTCGAGGAAAAGGTATTGAAGGTCCGAGAGAGAGAGCTTAAATATCAGAAACTGAGTTATATGGTTGAGCTGTTGTTTAATGTGTTATGGTATGATCCCTCGTTTCGAACAATGTTTTGTTCTGACTGCTTTGCGTCATAGGGATGGCTCACCAATTCTGGTCACCATCGTCTCGTTCTGGCATTTCGCAGTCGTTCGTGAACAGACACTGACACCCTCGATTGCATTCACTTCGGTAAGTCAACTTGCATCGTGTGACCATAAATTGAGTGATCTCATTGGCATCAGATTCTTGGTGAGCAATGATTCCAAACACTTCTATCAAATATTTATTGGCTGTCAAGTTTTCAATGAGATGAAATTTGCTTTGAACGCCCTTCCTGAAACTTTTATCAACATGCTCCAGGTGAAATGAGAGAATACCATACGCCATACTACCTGTCAACTAAACTTCCGTATTTTTAGGGATTCGTCTCTTTACGTCGTATTGAGAAGTATCTCCATGGTGCCGAGGTCAGCCCTGTCCCACCCTTGGACATGCAATCTCAGCAGATTGCACTACAAAATGCGACGATCACTTGGCCCCAGGATCGAATGCACCAAAGTGGCAGCGCCACACCTTCTGCTGCGGGAACTCCGAGGGCTAAATTTGTATTGCTTGATCTTGCTTTGTCCTTCCCCCAAGGCGAGTTGTCTTTGGTATGCGGGAAACTTGGCAGTGGAAAGACACTGCTATTGTTGGGTGCGTCCTCTGAAAAACTAGCGTTCGAGCATGTCTAAGAGATTCAACTGCCAGCGCTTCTCGGCGAAGCTGATGTTCTGGCTGGTCAAGTTGTGTGCCCCAGGTCTCCACCCGATGTCCTTGCATCTTTTTCAGGGAAAATAACTTCCTCAGATGACTGGGTTGTGAAAAGTGTCTGTGCGTATGTTCCCCAGGTAAGTTATGGTTAATATCGCCAAGGAAAGCCCTTATATCATATTTTCAGACTGCATGGCTTCGAAATGCCTCTATAAAAGGTATTCGAGTCATTGCAAACTGACCAGGTGGTGTGCTAATTCGTTCGAAGATAACATCCTTTTCAACCTCCCTTACGACGAAGAACGATATCAAAAGACCCTCAAAGCATGTGCACTCGAGAGTGATCTTCTTATTCTCGAGGATGGAGACGAATCTGAAATTGGTGAACGCGGTGTACGCCCGTTCCTATGACTTGATCCATATGTTAGGGCTAACATCTCAAAGGTCAACCTCTCCGGCGGTCAAAAGGCTCGAGGTAAGGTCTGTCTCGTATCCCACTAAGTTTTTCTTTGATGGTATTTCCTGCAGTTTCCCTGGCTCGTGCAGTCTACTCCCGAGCCTCCATCCTACTTCTCGATGATGTTCTGTCGGCTGTCGATGCGCACACTGCCCACCACCTATACCACGAATGTTTGAAAGGTGAACTGGTGCGCGGACGCACGGTTATCTTGGTTTCTCACCACATCCAATTGTGTGCCCCCGGTGCTAGCTATGTCGTTGCTCTCGACAACGGACGGGTAGCATTTCAAGGTGGTACTGACGCATTCATGGCCTCGTCAGTTATGCCGACTCTAGTCCACGCAAACGCTGGCGAGATAGATGAGAAGGATGCGACTTCTCCCGTGGAGGTGGAAAAACAGGATGCAATTGTGGAAATTATATCCTCAGCGGAGAAGGAACCGGTATCCGAGACAAGCTCCACTGCTTTCACGACTGAAGAGGCCAAGCCAGAACCAGAGAAAAAGAAATCGCCGCGCAAGCTGATCGAGGAAGAAAAGCGCGCAGTTGGCCATATCGGTCGGGATATCTGGGAGACATACATCAAAGCGTGCGGGGGACACACGTATTGGATTACTTTTGGCATTTCTCTTTTACTGGGAGCGTTGAGTCCTGTTGTGGAGAGTTGGTGGCTGAAGTAGGACTCGAACCTGCTCATCAATTAACTCCTATACTGATATCTTTCATTAGAACATGGTCTGGTGCTGACCCAGCCGAGGCCCAGCGCAATGGACCAGTGTATTACATTGCCATCTATGCTGCGGTATGCTTGCCACCATCGATGCTACATTTGTTTGCTCACGAACGTTATAGGTCACAATCTTTGGTAAGCTCAGCGATATATATGACCATGGCGAGTTAATACGTCATCCCTAGGTCTCTTCCTGAATGTCTTCCGATTCTATGTCCTTTGTGAGTCATACACAAGGTATCTTACCTGAGACTGACTGGTTTACAGACAGTGGCTCTATCAATGCATCCACCATTCTGTATAAGAGTGAGAATATTATTGTGTGGTTCTTACTTTTACTCAGACGGAATTTAGGGTTGTTGGAAACTGTCCTCTTTGCCAGCATTCGCTTCCATGATACCGTGTCTCGTGGTCGCCTTCTGAACCGATTCGGCAAAGATTTTGAGGGTATAGCCTTTCCCATACTCCAAGACGTTCGACTAATTACCCTTGTTTCAGGAATTGACAGTTCTATGTCTGATCACTTTGGGCGCAGCATCGTTTATGGTTTAGCCGCGGTGACCATCATCATCACCATCAGTGTTATTGGTGGTCTTCCCTTTGTTCTTGCGGCCTTGGTTCTCAGCTATGTCTACTACAATGGTATCTTTTCGTGCTCGTCGACAGGCAGTTAAACTAATGGTCCTACTAGTGTCCAAGGTGTACGGTCAGACCGCCCGCGATATGAGACGACTTGGTACGAACCTAACAGTTCTGTCGAAGTTTGATATCTGACACTACCCCCGGAAGACTCTGTGACTCGGTCGCCACTGTATTCGATCTATGGTGAAACTATTGCTGGAGTTGCAATCTTGCGTGCTTTTGGTGCATCCTCAAAATTCTTGCGCGACATGATCCGCTGCGTTGATACTGTATGTGGCACGTAATCGTATCTGATACCAACGAAGGTTTATTCTACCTAGAACGCAAACCCCTACTACTGGATGTGGGGAGGTAAGCATTGATAGTCTGGGAAACGACTCTCGTTGCTGATGATACTCCCAAGTTAATCGTTGGCTTTCCATGCGATTCAATTTACTCTCGAGTCTTGTCGTCGGCATAACTGGTGCGGTCGCAGTGCTTAATCCGGGCATATCTGCAGCTTTGGCTGGATTTGCATTGTCGTTTGCTTCCAGTATAACTCACAATGTAAGTTGAACGGTTGCAGTGCTGTCTGCACCAGTGAATTGCTTGGATCATTTTCACTGTAGCTCTTGTTCTTGGTACGACGCTTCGTGGCACTTGAACAATCGATGGTCAGTTTCATAGATCGTTAGCTTGACCCCCCGTACTGACCTGGCACAAGGTTGCTCTCGAGCGTGTCAAGGAATACTCTGAGCTCAAACGTGAACCACCCGAATTCATGGAGCCCCGGCCTCAAAATTGCTGGCCAGAGAGTGGGCACATCAAGTGCGAGGACCTAGTTATCAGATATGCCGTGCGCTTTTTTTTTTTTTTTTCGTAAATGACACTTGCCAACATCAACTCTTTAGCCTGAACTCCCCAATGTCCTGCATCATCTCAACTTTGAGGTGTTACCGGGAGAAAAGGTATGATAGCATACTGGTAGTGCTCTGTACGCTCATTGATACGATGGAAATGTAGGTCGGTATCCTGGGCAGGACCGGTTCGGGCAAGAGCACTCTTGCGCTCTCCTTTTTCCGATTCGTGGAAGCCACTGAAGGCAGAATCTTGATCGACGGCGTTGACATTTCGCAGATTGGTTTGACGGATTTGAGGAGTAAAATCACTATCATTCCTCGTAAGTTATATACTATCTTGCGCACGCACTCATCATTACGTTGTCGTGCGCAGAGGATCCCACCATTTTGAGTGGCACGTTGCGCTCTACGTTGGACGTGTTCGACGAGTATCAGGATGCGGATATTGTGAGCGACGCCGTTTTCTTCATTAATTATCGGGCTGATTTTTTTTTTTTACCCACAAGTTTGAATCCCTCCGTCGTGTGCATTTGATATCCTCTGAAGACGTTCCCGATGAGACACCAGAGACGATCAACGCCAACGTGTTCCGAAACCTTGACTCGCCAGTCTCCGAGGGCGGTGACAACTTTTCCACTGGGTACGTCTCGGCCCAATGGTGTGCACAATCACACTCACGTCTTTGCCTGGTAGCGAGAAACAGCTCTTGTGCATGGCGAGAGCCATTCTGAAACGCTCCAAGGTATTAGTTATGGACGAGGTACCTCTTCTTCTACGGAGGACAGGCGAGGATGGATGACTCAGATACTGGTTTTACCTAGGCCACCGCAAGCGTCGATTACGCGACCGACGAGCTGATTAGCAAGACGATCCGACAGTGAGCGTCGTCTCTCCATGGTTTGATCGCGATTAACGACGCGATACCAGGGAATTTGCTTCGAGCACCATCCTCACAATCGCGCATCGACTTCGTACTGTCATTGATTATGATCGTGTAAGTACTAGCCGTTAGTCGCCAGGTTCCCTTAGATGATTGACCCCCATGCGTAGGTGATGCTCCTTGATGAAGGCCGCATCGCCGAGTTCGACAGCCCCGCAACCCTCCTGGCGGACCCCAACTCGCGGTTCTACTCTCTGTGCCAAGCAACCGGTCGGAAAGAATTCTCCGTGCTCAAGAAGTTGGCAGGAGCATAGAGGCCTAGAAATCACTGTTGCCATTCCACCTAATAACATGTCGTACATCTTACACAGGCTGGAATAGCTAGCACATAGTGGCTTGTGAAATCAAGAAAAAGACCATGATAGAAGAAAAGTCTCTTATTGAGGGATCCACATCTTCTTTTGAACCAACTCGAGCAGCTTCTCGTCTGTCAGATCCCTGAGGCTTGGTGAACGGTCAACGTTCTAGAAATGTGAATTCGTCAGTTGATGATCTCGTGGGTGATCGGTAACTGACCGCCGCTTGTGCAGCACGAATGACGGCAACTACGATCCGTGCACTAATCTCGCGAATACGCTGGATACGAGGGTAAATGAGTTCCAACGCGCGCTCGTCCCAGGAAAGCGAGTTCGCAAGCCCAAGCGCAGCTGCTTCGACCATGCTATCCGTTACAGACACCGCACGACAGAGAATCGAACCCAGTCCGAGACCTAGTCCACGCGCCCACATCAAGCATTGCTGAGATAGCCACAAGTACTAACATACCCGGAAAGATGTACATATTGTTCCCTTGACCGGGTTCCCATTTTCTCCCACCAAACATCTCCGCAGAGAAGGGTGAGCCGGAAGCAAATAGAACACTGCCACCACTCGCACGGAGCGCTTCAGAGAAGGTGCATTCCGAAAGTTGCACGGGGTTCGACAGAGGGAAGATGATTGGCCGAGGGGTCTGCGAAGCCATGCGGCGAATAACGTCCTCGGAAAAGGCACCTTGGACTGTCGAGAGACCCATGAGCGCAGTGGGCTTTACATAACGGACAATTTCCAACAGGTCTATCATGGGTGGACCCGAATAATCTTTTCTGGCAAAGGCTGATAAAAACAAGTAACGCAACTGTGAGCTGTATGGGCTGTCCAAGGGAAGTGTGACATGCCTTTCTTGTGTTCTGCAACACTCGCACGACCATCATATATGAGGCCCTTGGAGTCGACAAGCCAAATGCGACTGCGAGCCTCTTCCTCAGTCATGCCATTGAGGGTAAAGAAGCTAAGCAGCTGGACAGCAACGCCAACGCCAGCGGAGCCGGCTCCAAAAAAGAGGATCCGGTGTTCACGGGGTTGTAGAGGGGAGAGCCGTGCGGCTGAGATAAATCCTGACAGCACAACTGCACCAGTGCCTTGGATGTCATCGTTGAATGAAGGGAAACGATGCCTAAAGCGAGCGAGAAAAGAGAAGGCATGATCTGTGGAGAAATCCTGCAGGCGGCAAACAATGTCATTAACCTCGGATAACCAGTCGTGTGTGACACAGACCTCAAATTGGACCAAGAGTTTGGGATTCACGTGAGATATTTCGGTCATGAATTCTTCCATGAAGTCATCATATTCGGCCTCCGAAGCGCGTTTTTGACGCAGACCCAAATACAGAGGGTCGTCTAGGAAGGCTTGATTGTTAGTCCCTAAATCGAGCGTGATCGGGAGCGTAGAAGAGGGGCGGACACTGGAGTTTAGATTAGGTCAAGAAATGCGTCGACGAGTTCAAAAGATGGTTACCCAGCCCCAGCAACGTAGAGCGAGAGTTTGCCGATTGCGATTGGCATTCCATTTATTCCGAGGTCACCCAGGCCAAGGATGCGGGAGCCTGTAGATACATTCAGTTTTATCACACATGGACACGCTAGAATGACCATGCCATCTGTCACGACACTGATGCGCGCCTGGTCTATTCCCGGCCAGTCACGAAGGATATGGCCAATTTTGCCTCTGTCGTTGATGGAAATAAACTATTGTATGGTCAATAGAAGAACAAGATTCTGAAATGACTAGTGCGTACAAGGCCTTCAGGCCTCCTGAAATTGTGAGAGTATTGCAAGCAGGCATCGCCGACAGTTGGAGTGTAGATGAGTGGGGTGATCTCCTGTAAAGTAGTATGAGGAGATGTCAACAAGGAAGAACGCAGTTGAATTGAATACGAACATCCATGTTAGCCAGACAGAGACAATAGAATGTGTCCGCATCAGCATCTTTCAGTTGACAGAGAAAGATGTATTTTTCGATGTCGCTGGTCTTGGAGCGCAGCTGCAACGACACACGCTCGAGATGGACGTCTCGCGAGAACGCTGGGGGAAACAGACCCTGAGTGGGCGGAGGTTTGGCTATATGCGCCAGCCGATGAACGGAGTAAATGGACGAATGATATTGATGGAAGACTTACGCTGAGCTTCTAATCTGAGTTTCTGAGTGCCGTCTACGGCAGACCAGTACGGTGTGAGTACGACAGTCATGGTAGGGTGGAAACCAGTGGGAAATTGGAGAAACCGGAACGGCGGGGATTGGGTATGTTTATAAAACGAAATACACACGTCGACGGAGGAAATCGGAAGTAAGGAGCGTCAGAAAACTTTCCGCGATGAGGGATTTGTAAGTGAATACCAACCAAAGGCGCATATAGCTATCGGATAGGGAAAAGACGGGGTCGAGTCGACCGTTGAGTAAGCAAAGCACCTTACGTGCGACTTACCGGCTCACTAATGGAGTTTGCGGGCGACGGCGAGCGCAGCAACGGACTCGACTCAGCGGAGAAGAACGGAACGGCGGAACCACCGATCAAAAGTAAATCACTCATTTGTCACAATCAGTGTGACTATAAATCACGTGATGATATAAGTCACGCGAATCCTGTCACGTACGCGCCCACCAGCGACCATCATGTCCACCGCAGACGGTGCCGATGCCTCTCCAGAGGTCATGAAACAGTTCTACAGGATGCTCTACCCGTTCGAGTCTATATTCACCTGGTTGAATCAAGAACACGTCCCGACAAAGCTTTTCACTCATCGCGAGTTTGCATTCACCCTCGAGGGGGACGTGTACCTGCGATACCACTCCTTCAACACTGCGGAAGATCTTAAAAAACAGGTCCTAGAGCTGAAACCAACTCGCTTTGAAATTGGCCCTGTATATTCTGCCAAAGTACGTCCTCTGCCTGGCCGCCCACAAACATCACTGATCGCCGCCTCAGCCACGCGACAAGAAATCAGTTCGGCCCACTGCATTCACACCGCAGAAACGCGAACTTGTATTTGATATTGATATGACCGATTACGACGGTGTTCGCACGTGTTGCTCCGGAGGAGATATATGCTCTCGTTGCTGGGGATTTATCTCTGCCGCGGTCAAAATCCTTCACTCCGTCCTCGTCGATCAATTTGGCTTCCGCCATCTTCTATGGGTTTATTCCGGTCGCAGGGGTATACACTTGTGGATAAGCGATCCTCAGACCATGGACCTGACGGATGATCAACGAAAAGCACTCGTCAACGCTTTAACCGTTATTGAGGGTGGAAAGGAGATGGCCAAGAAAGTAAATGTCCGCATGAACAATAACAAAAAGCTGCCACCATCTCTGTGGGGAGCCCTCGAAACTTCCCGTGCGCTGTTCAGTCCACTGGTCTTGGACGACCAAGAATGTTTCAGAACCGAGGAGGGCTGGGAGACATTGCTCAAACTATTTCCAGACCACGAAATCATTCACAAACTTCGCATGGAATGGACAAAAGACCCGAACAGGTCTTCTGCACAGAAATGGAGCGAACTCGGCACGCATATCGGGAGAATAGACGGTAAAATCGAGCGTGTGAGTCCTGTCGTCCTCGTTCTTTCTCCCAAATCTGATGATGTTTCGCTGTCTAGGATCGTCTCTTCTCTGCACTGGAAGATGTAGTCCTGCAGTACACTTATCCCCGTCTAGACGCCGAAGTGTCGAAGCATCGAAATCACTTGCTCAAGGCACCATTCTGTGTTCACCCAAAGACGGGGCGCATCTGCGTGCCTGTAGACCCAGCGAACGTAGACCGGTTCGATCCACGCGGTGTTCCAACTGTCACTCAGCTACTGCGAGAACTGGACGTTGCCGGAGAAGGTGCTGATTGGGAAAAAACGAGCCTAAAACCATACGTTGAGATGTTGGATAGACACGCGATGGGACTGATGGAGGAAGCGAGGCAGGCGAAAAGATCCAAATACGATGGTAAGACTCACTTTAGTAACGACGGACTGGTGCGCTGAAAGAGCTGACTCGAATAGACGGCGGGTGGTGATTTGGTTTACGCCCTGTAGCAGAATTTGTATTGCTGGCACTGCCACCCCCAGACTTGGTGGATGTCATTGATCTGATATGGAAATGTCTAGTGACCAATCGTAGACTCGTGACCAGCCCTGCTTGCACACGCTTGCCTCTTTTAGACGGGCTGGCCACAAGTCTAGACCAATCGGAACCGCTGCAATTATTTCCGTTCCTTAACAACCACTCTTGAAACATTCTCAGCGGCTTCACCTCGAACTCCATGTCCTCGTCGTCCCAAGCGGGCCCGACACCCTCGCCACCCTCCTCGCCACCGACAAATGACCTTCTCAATAATACTTCGACTCTACTCTTCGGCTTCCTTGTTACAGCCCTGTCCATCTTCGCTGTCTTCATGACTATGGGTATAGTGTGGAATCGTCTTGTGGCACGACGTCGCACAATAGATGCGATGTTGGAAATAACTCCTGCAAGTTCTCCGCAGCGTCAACGACCCGTGATCTGGGATGCTTGGACCATGCCTAACAAGCACGCGCCATCATGGCTAGATATTAAAGTGAGAGTGTCGGCTTTGTCTTGATCTTACATCTCACTTTCCGTCGACAGCCAGTAGCAGCTCAGACATGCGATCGTTCTGAGAGTCTCCCTCAAACTACGCGGGAAAAGCGGGCCACTTCATTTTGGAGACACCATATCTTGGACCGCCTGCCGCCCGAGATTAGTTATCTGTTCTACCAACCTATACCTCCCTTCACGGCACCAAATGATACCGACGTCCCACAAGTAAAACCCTTGCATGGATCGGATATCCAGATTTCATTACTCATCTCTATGCCTCATGCTCCGCAGCCGTCTACGGAAGGGAAACAAGAGAGTCACTTAGGGTCTCATGAAATTGCATTTGCAACGACGAACGTTCTTTACCAGGACTCCAGCACATCGTAGAGCACATATCCGTGTTCGTGTATTCCAGCATGTATTTGGTGTTTTCTTTTTACCTTACAATACCTCAGCATACTAATTTTGTCGATTCTTCCCACTCCTACTGGAATTGGGTATGTGGCGCTTCACTTGGGACATTATTACTCCTTCGTTTCAGCTGTGTACGCTCACACGGGTAATCAAGCCATCTTGACTCCCACGCAATGAACCTGGACCGCACAGCCATTCCCGACGCTCCACCAAGAAAAAACCCACGATACATCGCAGCCGCATCCGCGCTCTGAGGCTTCTTTGATCTTGTAATGACTCGTGTCATTGTACGAACATATCTGTGCAAACGGCGTCATTTACTGCATTGAGGCTGTTACCAATCTGCGGTCACTCGCTCCATTGTTCGCGTTGTCCCGTTCGAGCTCTCTGATAAACCGAAGCAAGCGCGCGGTATCATACGCCAACTTCACCAGTATCAGTACCACTTGTACTGCTGTCAAAGCTGCACTACATACCACCCTCACAGGAATGCTCCACAAGATACGCCCGTGATTGGTCAATCTTCTAATGTAACTGTCTTCTTCGTCCTCATGAAACCGGGGTCAAATTCACACACCCCGCCTCTGACACCACATGGTGATTGACAAGCCTACAGCAAATTTCCTTTGGTTTGCTTACGGCGGTGTTTTACATTCGCCTCGTGTATACCTCACGAAGTCTGGGGGATGGAATATTCGATGAACTCGGTGGCGGGAGCCATGATTGATGTCATGTTCCTGTCGGGATTCCCTTTTTAAGATATCAGGTCCCTTCGAGGTAAAAGCTACTAGAGTGACCGGTTTCCAGTCCCGAAGTGATCTTTGCATCCCAGGCGTGGCCATGTGGCGGCGCATCCGTTATGACTGTCTCCGTTGCATAAAGCTCAACTTGTTAGGGTGAGCCCCGTCTCATCTCAATCCCCATACCCTTACGTGCAATCCCTCACCCACAATGCAGTTTCACCCACTCGTCATCGACCCCCTCCTCACTGCACCTCCCACCGGGACTACACACTTTCGCCCTGTCCTCATCGATTGGGACGTCCGTCGCACGCCCCACCGTTCCGCTCGCGTTGCGGATGCACTCGTTGCAGTTCATCATCTCACTCGGTTGGCGACGCATCCCAGTGTTACGACCCTCTATATTGTCTCCGATCTCCTCTTCGAGGACTGGGTCATCACTGCACACAACCCCAACGGAGTAACCATCGAGGATGTCCTGACGGCGCTGCACAGGGGTCTGCAGGCCCCCCTCACCCACTCTGAATGGGAGATAATGTCAGCGACGCAGCGCACGCGCATCCAGGACATGTTTTACTTGCGGTGCGAGGCAACTCGTGACTTTGAACGCACGCGCTACGGGGGCGTTAGACGCATCGATTGTTTGTTGCACACGACCACCTTTGCGGGCTTGTCCTCACTCATGTATCGGAATAGTCGATGGGAGGTCGTCTTGACGCTCTCGAGGGACTTTGGTGTCAATGCCCGCGCTCGCAACCAACCCGACGCGTAATCGCAGGCAGACCCAGGTCCCAGACTCATTTACCCCTGACATGACCCGGGGCGCGCCAGCCATCAATGCATTGCCATCACTCATGTTACATAACTTACAGCATGCCGGCCACTCTGATGATAGCATGTCAGCCGCAGACTGGTTACTGCCCTGTTTCTTTTTAATCACTTGGCCGTGCATGGAGATCTCCTTGACTTATGGAATATCATTACTCACGCTCATATATGCATTGCACACTGTCCATTCCCTATCATCCTATTCCCACCCCACGATAGTTGGCCATCATTTTCTTAGAGTTTGCATTACCTCAGGTGTATCCGTTTAGTGTCGTGTATCAACGATTGTGTATCAGTAAACTCAGCCGGCGTGATAGTAAGCGTTGTATCCCGTCCGTTTGCTTTTTGCGAGTTCAACATCTTTGACATCACGTTTCCACGGTCTATGTTTATAAGTTGATGCTAGCCGCCGAAGAGACGCCCAACTGTTAGGGTAGCTCAGGGTCCTCGGGGGTCAGTGAGTTCTGAGATCTGATGCTTGACGCACCAACTCAGAGCGCTTACATCCCAGTGGGATGCCAATGCACGGATCAATACGGCTGTTCAGTCTTGGAACTGGAACGTTGGAACTCTGGTCCGAGCACTGCCGTATGACCGAGGAACTTACCGCCGGCAATGGTCCGGCGGGTAACTAAATTTAAGCGCTCGATCATGATCGAACGTGTCATCTTACTGCAAGTGTCCACAACTACGAAGACGATATGTATACGACAGCTGACTTGTATCACGATTCGTGGAATTATAACCTTCGACTCGGAGCCTCATATCCACAGTTACCGAGACTGCAGTGGAATTCTGCATTTCGAGCAAAGGACTACCTTGCAATCCCGAGCGTTCGATTGAGCGTGTATGGATCACTGGCATGAACAGGTTATCATAGAACCTCCAGCTGTAGTTACCTGCCCAAGCCCAGGCCGTCTACACTCGATTGCTCATTAACGGTGGTAACACTCTGTCGGATATCACGAGCTCGGAGTCTCGGTGCGCCCATATTGTGCGTGCGTAATGCGCAGCAGTAGCATTGCAAATATAGCGTTCCAAAACCCTTACCTACCACCACGGGATCACTGCCGGGAGGGGATTGGAATAGGAGCAAGACACCAGGAACCCGGATCATTACAACTCATCCAAGCACTCGCGATCCCGTAATTTCAATCATCCGACGCTTGTTTCACAGGTGGCCAGGTTTCTCCCTAGAACATCGCTTCATAGACCGATATAACACTAACGATCATTCAAGATGCCTCGTATCCCCTAAGTCAAAAAGCTCTCATAATCTCCAAGTCGGACGCATTACCGTGATCCCGGGTTTAAACAAGCAGTCTACAGCTATCCGTAAACGTATCCCTCCATAACGATCCCTTGAAGACGGCTCGCTGGCCTGCATTTCAAAATATAACACTGTGTTATGATCCGTGTCAATAGGAATCTTCTACCGAACCACAAGGATAGGTATAGTTCTAGAAGACTGCCAGTGGTGGTAAGTCCTGATGTACTCATAGTCATTAATGCCGGCGGTGCTTGCCAACTTGAGTTGTGGCCTCACATTGTCAGGCCGACATGTGATTGCGGCAGTCGGAAATAGACTCCTTGGGTCCGCGACTCGGCCTGAAAAACTGATTTTTGGCGGACGAATTCCCGTGTCTTCCGACTCGGTCGCCCCTGCTCATCTGCCATGGCGATGATGACCGAATTAAGATGGGCGGAGCTGAGGTGCGTTGGCAATGCTATAGGTCATGGGCGATGCTGGTCATAGCAGAATCCTCCTGGATTCGGATACTAGGAGGAAGCCAATGCCATTATCCCAATGACTCTTTGACTCCTAGGCCCCGAACCTGTGCGTACAGCTCTGCGCATGGGGCGATCCATAGAACAATGTCAGTGGTCCTTTTCATACCACCCTGCCATTCAGTTCGAGCAGTAATTTGCAAGCGCGGTCAAATAAGGCGATCACGGTGTTCAACCCCACCATGGCCCTTGTCATGTAAGCTATGTTTTACATAACGAATAGGCACAATGGTCCCTTATTCGAGCACCCGAGACGTGGAAACTCGAGTTCCGACTGCACGCAAAGACAAAAAGGAAGCATCCCCATCACACGAAAAGGTACGGAAAGAATGTTCTTTTACACAGCCCATGTACGGAGTTCGCTAATCGACGTTCGTGTCTCAGGGAACTCGGATGAAAGACCGTGACGTCGTATAACATGACACAAAATCAAACGTGAAGGCCTCGACCCTGTCCGTCTCAGCGCTGGCAAAGGATTGGGTTGTAGTAATCTGCCAGTGAATGAGTCGGAACGCTCTTCCTACGCCCACTGCTCGCCCTCCGGTTTGTTCCGAAAAGTAAAATGTTACGCATGTCCTCTTGTCCTGTCGGGCGTTGCGCCCGGTCGAACGCGCGATCAAACATGCATGAATCGACAGTAGACAATCTGAAATGAGATTGCAAAACAGCGTAAAGCCGGTACAGCTCAATGATATCGTGGATTCGTGGTTTTCTCTGGGTTCCTGGTTTTGGTGCACTGCCCGGTATGCGCAGCAGGGACTGACTGCGACCCATCCCTGGCATCACTAGTACGAGATCAGGGAACCGAGGTATGAGCAGTTCGGTAGGAATCCGCGCCGAGTTTCAACATACTAATCCCATCAAGAGTAGAAGACTGAGGACACTGTTTGTACATGGTCGTCGGCAACATTTGCCAGTCACTCGGTTAGGCCTCCGGAAGAATCGTCTCTGCCCTTTGCCATTCTCCGTGGCTCTCGCGGCGGTTGAGATCGTGTCATATTACATGACGTCACCCATCTCCGAGGCATCCGAATCCAAACATTGATCCGAGTACAAACAAAAGAGAAACATTCCGAGTCCCAACGCGAACGAACAGGCAGAGCTACACTATGGAAAGGATACATACAAGTCTATCAAACCCAGGGGATAGGTACCCTACTTCCAGAACGCGACGCACGTCCATCCCCCATCTCATCACTTCGGTGGTCATCCAGCTTCACCCCAAGGCACGTCCACGGTCCCAATACAATACTCCCCCAATTCCAATGGCACCTCCTCCGGAACCAAACACGTGCCCTCCTTTCCCTCCGTCCCACACCCGCTCCGACACCCGAGTCGCCGTTGGGAAGGCATAGCGACGATGACAGACACCTGGACCGACAACGCATCGCCCCAACTCCCCTCGTCAAGCGCATTTTCCGACGCGCAGGGCGACGTCGCGAGCGTTTTCAGCTGCAGCTGCTCAGCACGCCCACTCCGGCCCGCCATGGGAACGAGTGGTATCGCGTGCGACAGCGGCGGCGGCAGTGAGGGTGGTGGTGGCCGCGGGCGGCGCACGGGTAGATAATACCGTGTGACAGCGAAGCCACTCAAGAGCCGACTCAGTATGGGAAGGTCAGCCATCGGTTCCGATCGAGTGGCGGTCGATATCGGGTCAAGGGACGCTTGTGACTCGACAGACGAGAGGGGAAATGTCATGTTGGCTGACATGGGCTACATAACATGGCACGTGTGTCCCAAAGACGATTCAAACCCGCTCGAGAATTAGATGAGGACGGCAGAGAAGAACGCTGGGGGAACGTACGAGGATATGTTCCCATCGACAATGTCCCACTGCGTCGGTCGATGACCCGCTGACGGCCCGGAGATCCGCCCACATGTCACAGAGCACAGGCTTTTTCCCCAGCAAGATGGACGTGCGCCTCCGGTTCGTTGTGCCGGGTGGAGGACTCACCGCCCCTAGTGGTTGGGAGAGGCGCCTCCACCCAAATATGCCAGACAACGCGACAATGAACACGCCGATGGCAAGGAACGCCACGATGAGTGGCGGAGATCCACTTGCAGAAAAGATATCTGCGATACCTCCTCCATTGCTGTTGGAGTTATTAGTAGGGTTTGAGGAACTAGAGGAAAGGGTGCTTGTGGCGGCCAATGAATCAGAGGAACTGGTCGTAGCCATGATGCAGCCCTTGTATGGCTCGACCAGGACCGTCAGATCGTCGGGCTAACCGCGCAAGCGGGAAGCCTCGAGGTTCTCCAACTGTCGTGTATATATATATGAGTGAATCCCGTTGTCCAGCAGCAAGTCGTGAGAGGATAGGGAGACGGTCATGTATCGGGCGAGAGTTTTACCACGTCCCAAACGAAAATATACGCCGGTCATATGCATGACCTCGGGGCTTCGGGACGGGCCGCGGGGAAACGACTGCACAAAGGGCGAGCAAGACAAACATGGCTAGTTTACATTGAGCGACGTGCGTGTAATCGACATAAAAGTCAAGTGTAGAAGTTTGGGTTACCAAACACTAGGCATGCCTGCGCATAATTCCCACGCGACACTCCACGGGCTTGCGAAGGAAGCCTTCTCGAGTAGCAAGCTAAAAGCACAAAGTTGGACTCGTGAGTAGTCTGGGTACACGGACGTGAGCACTCTGTTCGCTTACTGGTTGTTCCGGTTCAGCCAACACGAAGTGGTAGCGTCGTAGGATTGAAGATACGATGATCATTAGCTCCATTGACGCCAGGTTACGACCCACGCAGGCCCTGGTCGCTTCCCATCAGTTCACTTCTGGAGTATCAAACGTACAGATTCTCACCGAGGTCCAAACGAGAACGGATTGAATGCCTTTTGGATTGCTGCATGGTCACGCTCAAACCATCTCTCGGGTCGGAACACGTCTACGTCGTCTCCCCAAACATTCATGTCTCGGTGAATTGTATAGGTGGGCACGCTGAGTACTGCGCCTTCAGGGAAATGTATGCCATCGATCGTCAATCCGCCTTCAGGAGCCACACGAGGAAGACCAATCGCAGATGTGGAGTGAATGCGCAGGGCTTCGTTGATGACAGCTTCCAAGTAAGGAAGCCTCTTGACCTGTTCGAAAGTGGTAACCGCATCGTCTGTCGCACCAAGTGCTTCATCGAGTTCCTTCTGAAGCTTCTCCTGAACGCGTGGGTAGCGAGCAAGGTAATAAGTGATCGCACAGGAAGAGCTGAAACGTGACTCAGAACATATTTAATCTTGTCAACAAGACGCTCACTTGGATGTGGTGTCCGAACCGGCAATTAATTGAGTCAAAGCTTCAGCGGTCAGCTCTGCTACACCCATCGGGTTGCCTTCGTCATCTCGACCTTGCTGAAGTTTGCTGAGGAGGTCGACACGGTCGGTGGGTGTCGTCAGGCGCTTCGCGACTGCTGCAACTGCTAAACCGGCGAGGTTTTGGACTGCCTTGCTACCTTTGCGGTACCAAGGGAGGAGACGAACATAGGGTCTCCAGGATGGGGGGAGGACACCCATGGACGCAGAAAATTCCCCACGATCATTGAGGATCTGCACTGCGGGGATCTCAACGACCTCCGGCTTCCCCTCAGTTCCATATGACTTCATTGCGTCTTGTTGCGAGACGGCAACGGGAGCAGAGTCTTTCGCATTGGCGACCATACCAAACGGAGATCCAAAAGCGAGATCGCCTAGAGCAGTAAATTAGAAACATTAAGCTGTATGAAGGGTTGCCGACTACCAATGATGTCGAACGCGAGGTAATTGTACCCTGATAAATTGTGGGTTTGAAGTTAGCGACGATGGTGCAAGTGCGAAATCATACAGGAAAGACAATTTAACCAAAGACGGCCATCTTGACCATACCAGCCCTCTCCTTCTGGACCAGAGTCACCCTTTAGGGCCGCATCGTACAAACGATCCCATTGCTTGGTGAGTTGATTGATGTAGAGTCTGGCGACAGGCTCGAACTCGAGGACGTTCTTCTGGGAGAATATATGGGAGACAATTTTCCGCTTACGCGCATGGTCTGCACGGTCTCTCGTGTTGAACAAACCTCTGTGTATGGATACAAAGGCATCATAAAAGTTAGATTTGAGGGAGCCGTTTCCGTGGGCGTAAACAATCTGCAGAGCCCCTGGGTCGGCAACGGACACATGATTAGGCGCCAGGCGCACGAAGGTGCCTAAAAGGGAAATGAGAGTGGAGGGGGGTGGCTCGAAATAGTTACTGGACCGTATTTCTGATGCAGCTGGTGGACGACGTCGGAGCGGTGGCCTTGGCTGGCTGTCCAACCGAGCCAGAGATCGGAGAACTTGGCGAGGAGGGGTCCTGGGATACGACGCTGGTTGAAGGGGTCCAGAAGGTAAGGGATGATGTGGGCCAAAACGACGACGAGGGGCAGGGCAGCGAAGGCGGGGTAGGGGAGGGCCAGGGCGTCCATCACGACGATGTGGTAGAAACAAACCAACCTGAGATGCCAAATTGACGACCTGACAGGGGCATGCGCCACCTGGCTATCTATAACCCGGACGCACATCAAGCACCAAGTCGAGATCCGGCCAGACAAACGTAAATATATCCGTCGCCAGTGAAACGGCCTAGTAAAGGGGGCCAAGTTTTAGCGCAACCGTGTGTCTAGAATACACTTTCCGGTGGTCGAAACAGATTCGTGACGGTCCGCCCACGCTTCTCAGGTCACTGGCAGCAGAACACGTTCACTGGCAGTGGACACTGGCTGGAGCGCCTCAGTGAGCATCACAATCAATCCATGTGCATGATGGATGATTCTACATCCCGTTACAGTCAGAAGACACTTGGCCGTAATCCCGGATCATACGCTATCCGAAAGATATCAACGCACACGCCCCGCGTAGTAGATTAACATTTCATCCAACGAATCGAATTGAAGCAGACCAAAAGTAGCCTCTGCAGTTTCGCCTCTGCATGCACCCACTTTGACCCGGCGGAGTCACATCTGTCGATAAAGCCTCCTTGGTATCACAACGACGACGTGATCGTTGCCATGCTTGGACTACCGTTGAGCTGCACGAGGTCTTCCCCCACGATCACAAGGCATACGATTCCGAGTGCTTCCGGGGAGTGCCACAAATTCTTTTCTTCAATCCCCTACACGCGTGGAAATACGTGGCCGGCCTTGAGCTGAAGAAACGACGGCTTGCCAGTGGCTCTGCGCCCCGCCTCATCCGCTGTTCAACCACAACTCTGGCTGGTAGCACGGACTCAGATATGGGAATTCGGAGAACCCGGAGTGAGAAACACATGCAGAACTCGGCTGAAGAAAGCAGGCAGCCACATTCCGGGCTTGATCAGTATTTCCACTGCCGTGGGTCCGGGGGGTACATGGGAGTGTGCGAATGCGTCGGATAACTATATGTCTCAGCTGGAAAAACTGTTCATCTTTGAAAGAGACTCCGAGTAGCAGTCGCCATACGATGTACACTCAACGCGCGCGACATCCTCAACAACCCCATCAATACTCTGACAATGGAAGTCCGAGATAGAATCTAGGCCCTCTGAGCGTCCTGCAGGATCACAGGCCAACACAAATGGGATCGTCTGGCTGAAACTCCAGAGTGTTGTTCCTTCGCCGGCCTCTGTGCGACATGCGCTATAGGCGGCATACCATGACGCATGATGTGTAGTGTGTTCGCCAATGCGCTATGCCACTGTCGCTGTGGGCCTTGTCCTTGGTCTTCTTAGAAACCACCTTCCGCGCGATAGGAACATTCCATGTAAACAAGTCGTCGATGCTGAGTCCGGCTCGCTGCAGCGGCAATCCAAGACCAACGACGATACAACGTCGTTTACTGCCTGTCGAAAGGAAACTGTCGGCCTCCAATTTCCGTGACCATGCCTGTCTCTTTGAATCGTCCACATGCACGCTAAATTGTAATATGAGTTGGACGATGCAGCCGAGTCTGTGCCTGCAAGCACTACTAGTAGGATTCTAGATATCGGTCGATAGTAAGCCGGAATTACCTCAAGTTGAATTGCGCGGGGCATGAGCGGACCAACGTACTACAGACCTCACCCGAGAGCAACTTGCTCGTATCCAAGGAAAGCTTCCCATGAGCTTCAGGCTCGCACGCGTTGAACACCGAGCACCCTCTCAGGCGTACGGTGTCGAAGACAGCAGACTTGACCAGTCTTACAGCCTCAGGCCCTTTCGCACTTCAACCCGCACATCGAACACGAGGACTACTATCTAAGAGAAATCTTTTTTGGCCACGACGAACACGCCGAACGAGCATGGCCCGATAGGAAGCTTCCAAATCCGAGGGTCATACAGCGTTCATTACCTCAATCTTCGGAACGCCTGAGCCCTTTTCGATTATCTTGCGAGGTCCCACCCCCCTCGTGGCAGTCGTCCTCTGCCTGCCCGAAGAGACTCAAGGGATGACCAACTCAGCGACCCGTTCGAGTCTACCGGGACGCATCACGGACCTGCTGTGCCTGCGCACGCGCACTGGGCATACCAGGTTGCTATGTTTGGACCGTGCGTTTACATGCTTCTGAGGTGGCTATAAGCATGCAAAAATGGAGTCCAGTGCGTTCTACTCTTTTTCTTTCAATTCCCAAGTGCATAGCGGCGCAGGCGCCACTGGTATAGAGATGCCTCTGTCAATGACTGGTGTATACACCCTCGCAAGTCTCATATCCGGAGCGTCGGCAGCCTTTATCTTGGCAAACGGTCCGAGACTAGGCTACACCGAAGCACGTTCTGTCGCAGGCCCCGTTCACAATGCCGAGCAGGGTCCGTCGGCGTTTGAGGAGTGTTGGACTGGCTCTTGTGTCTATCGTATGTTCAGCTCGCTCTCTGTTACCTGTTGACCGCCAATACATGACTCCTCTGTTAGTGAACTCCCCGGAGGACTTTTGCTTATGGGCTCCCTCTTTGTCTGTTCTGTCAGCTAACGGGATTATGGAGGACACGGAGGTCAGTATGCGTCGTCGCCATACGGGGAGTTAGCCGACCATGCGATAACCTTACAGTGCACGTTACTCGCGTGGTGTATGAAGGTGCGCTTGACTCACGGAGTAACGCGTGTCATAATATAAGCGAACCATGGCTTCCTCTAGAGTGCCCGTGGGGCCAACCTCATTCCAAATGGTACGATATCCGGTACACGCTTCGTTAGGACGCCCTCGTACGTTCAAATCACAGGCAGGTCGTCTTAACGATGTTGCAATCCAAGGCTGAACAGAACCTCTAAGGTGTTGGAAACTTGAGCATGATCAACGTCCCCATTGACGGTGTGGCACGCGCGAGTAGCGAGGATAACCATGCTCATCACCTGGTCTTTACGACTGTATACGGTCAACTCGAACGGATCGACCACTGGACGGTAAAAGCATCGCCAGCTGTTACGCAGTAGTCTAACAAGATCTGACAGAGCTTCGTTTCGCAAGAGCGGTTTTGCTTCAGGGCCTGCAAGTTCTCTGTGGCTACATCCACGACATGTCCACCTATCCGTAATATGTCTGAGTGTTGGAACGATGCCCCCCGGAATCACGATGGATTGGTGCTGGAGGATTGTGTTGAGAGCGCAACAGAAGCATCGTCCACCCCCCATCAGGAAGCTTTGGTGGAGCCTCTGCATCACTACGGATACCCACCTTTCCGTTGCGCGCCTTCAGACGCCGCTGGCAACGCACGAATCACTCGTGCGAGAAGAGTTATATTTTCTCCCTCTGGTTCCATCCCGTCAACACCGGCCACTTCATTTTCATCCTCGCAGTCGCCATCACCGGAACAGACTATACCATTGGCGGCCTCTACGATGTCACTGTCAGCGGATACTGCCACAACGATCACGTTCCCGTCGCTCCCGACTTCGACATCGAACGCGACCACTCATATTAATCACACTACGCGAGCACCGACCATCTCATCCACTTTTTTGTCGTCTACACCTTCTTTCCACAACCACACGTATACCCGCTCTCACTGGCAATCTCACACCTTCACGCATTCACATCATAACTCTTCGACATCCATTCTTGTTTCTTCTTGGTCCATTCATTCTTTCCAGCCTTCGTGGTCATCTTCGATCACAACATATTCAATCAATTACCCTTCTCCGATGGCATCTTCCTCGCTTACATCTCCCTTGAATTCATCCCCCACCATCCTCACCTCACTCACCTCGACATCGTCTCTCATAACTATATTTGCCCCGACACCTACATTCACGTCCACGGGTGCATCTTCTATTTCCTCTTTAAGCGCGACATCTTCTTCCTATTCCCAATTCTTCTCTTCTCAGTCTCTTTCATCGTACAACTCTTCCGCATCATCCACAGCACTCTTTACTCCATCTCCCGCATCATCGACTTCGTCTTTCTCGGAACAGTTCTCTTCACAACCTTCGCCATCATACGATTCTTCTGCACCACCAACAGCCACGCCAACATCATCCTTTGCAGCGCCATCAACCTCGTCTTCTCAGACATCAAATGTGCTTACGCCGACCTCCTACCAGTCTCCATCTTCTTCCACTACCTCATTCTCTTCTATCTCCTCCACATCGCCACCTGTGACTTCACCCACGTCGCCCAACTCTCAGACACAAGTGGGTTCACAGTGTCCCCCGCCATCACGAAGAGCGAACGCAGCTGTGCCCCTCGCACCACTGATATGCACCATCTCGATGGTCGTCATATCATCACTGGCCAGTGTATTGGTCGTTTGAGTGAATGCCACTTGTGTATACGTTGATGACGCCCCTTTCGGACACTCGGTTCATACTCTAGTGACGTTCAACTTATTTCTATTCGCCCGTGTGTAGTGATACATGGTGCAGTGTCATACCCGATGCCTAACTCACTGCCGACGCATGTCGGAACTTACAGCGGCTCAATATCGGGAGTCGGCCCCACGGCGACGATGCGCGTCGGGTTGACCTGCAACCATGGTGAGAGCACTGAACGTGTCACGATCACAAAGGACAAACCTTGGTCTGGGACCAATAATAATGGACTTTGATGTGTTGGAAGTTGGTCGTCGACTTGAACGCGTCGTTGTTCCAGTACAGCTTGCGTAACCATCTATGTAAAAGAACCCCAAAGCAATCAATCGTTGAGCGACGACGCCATGCTTGCATCGAGCGAGTCTCACGTGTGTATGGCAGGATAGCCATTGCGGATCGTACGCAGGTTGCACTTGAAGTGTCCGACGTACACCGGATCGAACCGAATCTGACACCCAAGGATGAGAATCGCACGAGGAAGAACAAAAAGAGTCACACCAGGGTCACAAAGAGTCTGATGTCTGCCTCCGTTAATGTATCGCCGACGAGATAGTCCTTCCCCGTCAGCATCTTCTCGAGACGGTCCAGACCATCGAAGAGAGGGTACACCGCCTTCTCGTAGGCCTCTTGAGATCCTGCGAACCCGGACTTGTACACGCCATCTAGGTAGAGACAGATACATCGAGATCAGAATCAAGATCAAGCCACCCAGAAAGCACGATGAGACACAGCCCGGGGGGAAAACGTGCGTACTGTTCACGGCATCGTACACCCACTCGTTGATCTCGTCGATCTCCTTGCGGTGCTGCTGGGGGTAGATATCGACGGCGGCCTTCTCCGGGGGGACCAGGTGGTTGAACGCGGTGTTGAACATGCGAATGATCTCCGAACTTTCATTGTTGACGATCGTGTGGTTTTTCTTGTCCCAGAGAACCGGGACGGTGAACCTTTGAAAGACAGGAAGCACGCTCGAGGGACGGGAAACCGTTGGGAGAAAGAGCGCACCTGCCGCCATAGTGTGGATCCGCTTTCAAGTAGAGATCCCTGACATGTCGCGCGCCATAGAGCGGGTCGGGGTCCGCTCCGGGAAAGGCATCGACGTTACCAAATGGCCAACCTGATTCGCCCATATGGGGAGATACGACGGTGACGGCTGAGAGTAGCGAACGTGGATGAACAAGATCAACAAGATCACGGGGATCTGAGGATGGCAAGCAGACGCACGGATGATGTCTTCGAGGCCTTTCAATTTCCGCGTGATGAGCGTGCGGGTGGCCCATGCTATGTGAATGCGAGGATGTTACGGTACGATGACGGCGAAAGGGGGAGACATACGACACGCATATGAGACATAGAGATGATATCTGTCTGGGAAGGTGCATGCGGTTCAGGAGGCATAGCGGGCCGTCAAGAAGACAAACCTCTTTCGGCGGCAAACTCGCCGTCCATCTGGATCCAGTTTCTGAACGAGGCAGCAGCTCTCTTGAAGGAGCCGTCGACCTCGAGCTTCATTTTGCCAATATCCGCTTGGAGGGTCGTGTCTCGGGTGGAAGCTGTCATGGCAAACGTCCTAAACGATGTACGACGGGCAATGTGTGTGTGATGAAATCTGTGTGAGCAAGACGTAGCTAGGGGCCTCCTAAAGATGCGGCTTATAAGCCGTAGCTGCCAAGTAGCCATACGTGGAACAAGTTTCACTAGCGACGTCACGCGGAGCAATCTTTTAAAGCAGACCGAGATTACGGAAATCTTTTGTCAGCGCCAGCTCAGACATGACAAACGTTCTACGGTAAACGTCGGCACGCCGAAGCATTGTACTGTGCACAGGCTGCTGATCTTCTAAAACCCAGCCATGCCGACGACACCGACATGATCACGAATCTTTGCGATTTCGCTCGCGGTCATGCCACCCTTGCTCGCACGGAGGAAATCTTCAAACGCAATCAACGCGTCGTTTTCGTTGGCAAACTCCGCTCTAGATGAAATGAGTAATGGACCTGCTAGGGTCGAGAAATGCGATACCGTAAAAAGGAAAAGAGTCGGTCCCAAAAGGCAGGATCAGAGATGGTAGTTTGATACGATGATCGGGTGGCCGAGGAAAGTGAGGAAACGGTGGGGATGGTTGAGGTGTCGAGCGTGAGCGTGATATCCTGAGGTTTCAAGTTTTTCTCTGGCTCCGATGATGTGATGGATGGGGAGGGGGACAAGACAATGGAAGGAGTACGAGTGTGCCTGTGGCCGGCAGTGAGTTTGGTCGCGGATTCAGTGTCTAGCGGGGCCATGTCTGGCTTGGTGGTCGGGAATGCAATCTTTGTAGGGTCCCAGTCAAAGCCAGGTTTGACTAATAGATTTATAGTATCGCCGTCTTTTACGCCGTACTCTTTGAGAAGCTTCGAGTCTGCAAGTGCCTTTCCCTTGAGCAGTAGGCGCTGTGTGTCTGCAGGAGGAGCACGGGGCTGGGATGCGAGGGAGACTTTGACGTCAGAGATGGTGTCTGTGGGCTGAACAGCAAGCGTGAACGTGCAAGGAGGCTTCAAGGATTTAAACGTAATGTTGATTCTAGCCGCTTGTAAAACAATCGCCGATTAAAAGCACGCGCGAATGCATGCACGGTCTGGCATACCTGCTGGGGTCGAAGACACGTCTTTACGTTCTGGAACGGGTGGGACTGTAACCTAGGACGCGACGACCGTGACTCGGGACAATGAGGGTCAGAAGGGGGTTCTGATACGCACAGACAAGACTGGGACCCGCTTGAGGGCGATATGAGGGGGTGCTTGGTAGTCATCGTCGTACACGACGGGCTGGGCTGAAATTGTCTGTACGAAATTCTTGACAAACGCGAGTTCTGTCTGATCAGCCATGCCAGTGAGCAAGGGAAGCGATATCGGTGGCTGTGCTAATACGTGACAGGCATCACTCTTGTCACAGTGTCACACCTCTTACTCTCGTTCATATCCCTTGATGGCCGTATGTACTCGTCCACAGGCTCACCGGTCCTTTGCTGACCGTTGTCGTGCATAGTCGGGTTTCGGTTATACTGGAGGCTGGTGGACACAGCTGTCGTCCCTGAAACTGTCCTGACGATACCTTAGGTCGTTCGCGGTGTTTCGCCTATTGGCAAGAGTTCCAAAAGGTAGTCGACCTCTTGTTTCGTTGGCAGTGCTGATGAACGTGTTTCAGTGCTATGCTCAAGCAGATGCACCGCAAGAGTGCAAGCTACAAGCGGAAGACTATATAGAGTGCCTGCATCACAGGAAAGAGGTACGCATTTGCCGGGTCTTGTAGGCGTGTTCCGAAACTAACCGTGTCCCTAGATTGCACGTGCCAATACAATCAAGGCCCAATTTATCAAGCAGGCTGAGCACCAGGCAAAGGAGGGGCGCAAAGCGGCGGATGTACTGGCTGAGGGTGTCATCGTTGGTGTGGGCCTGATACAGCGTGACCAAAGTTCTAGTACCACCTAGTCTTGAGGAGCACTGCCACATTATGATTTGTCAGCAACCAAACAGTCACCAAACATTGTAAATAGTCACAACCGCCGACCTGCTTCGACTCTGCCTTCTACCATCACCCAGCCCATCTGAGTCTCGCTAAACAACCTCTTCAAGTCCGTACGTATCCACCCTTGTTCACCTTTACTTCGTCGCTGACTTTTGGCCCTCCTTCTCCTCACGTTTCTGTACATACCCTGTCCACCCCACTCACCCCCCGTTGATCTTGCGCGATTTTGCTTGATCTCATCTCGATTCGCTTTCCACACACCGTACAGACTCGCCAGTATATTCTTATTCTAATCCAATGGCCCTCAAGCGCATTAACAAGGTGGGAATGCATTCTTGCGCGCTATCCTAGATCCGGCGCCACACAGCAAACTCACATGTGGCCCGTCCAGGAATTGATTGACCTCGGCCGTGACCCACCCTCATCTTGCAGCGCTGGGCCTACAGGCGATAACATGTTTCAATGGCAGGCGACCATAATGGGTCCGGTATGTGGTCAACGAAATATCTCCATCCATGCGACTCATTGTGGGTTCAGGGTGACTCTCCATACGCGGGTGGTGTTTTCTTCCTCTCGATCACGTTCCCAACCGATTATCCATTCAAACCACCTAAAGTCAGCTTCACGACCAAGATTTATCATCCCAACATCAATGCCAACGGTTCCATTTGTCTTGACATCCTCAGGGATCAATGGTCGCCAGCGTTGACCATATCCAAAGGTCGGCTTTCTCGGCGTGTCTCAAGCGCTTTACGTAATCTTTGTCTCCTAGTCTTACTTTCAATATGCTCGATGCTTACCGATCCTAATCCCGATGATCCGTTGGTGCACGACATCGCACATTTGTACAAGACAGACCGTGCGCGGTATGAAGCAACTGCTAGGGAGTGGACAAGAAAGTATGCACCCTGACTTTGACTCTTGTACTTTCCTCTTTAACAATTGGCAATAAGGTATGCTATGTAGCAACATTGGCCATAACGCAATTCATTCCACATGCACATGAGTTGTATCCGATGGCTGTACAACTGTATCAATGTCTCGGCTCATTGCATGTTTTTGTGTTCTAGTACTACCCTCCCAATTCCTGTTTTTTCGTAACATTTGAATCCATTACGTGTCTATAATCCTGAATTCTCGCTCAGCACTTGGATTACTATACCGGCGGTTGAATACACGACAAGTTGACCGCCATCCCAACCCGGGTATCGTCGACGAGCATGTGTGTGCGCCGCTTGACTGTAAGAGTTCTGCATCATGTTTACTTGCCGGCCAGTGTTACCGACACTGAAACACTCGACAGGCGCCACGAGTCGGCCCACGGCGCTGCGCAATGTGATGTCCCTAAGGTATGTCGGTAGACTGTTGTATTCACTCTGGCCTCGCCTCGTTCAAAGCATCACTCACCGACCCGAAAGCTTGTTTTCCGCAAACGCATAACCGACATAGCTTCAAGTATGATCGATCGTATAAAGTCACTATGGTCGACAAGCGTCGAGCACCAGCAGCATCTCGACTCGACTCGCATTCAAATCATCGACCATGTCCTTCGGCATTGATCCCTTTTCTGCGCAAAACGCGACCGTCTCAGCTTCCGTATCCGGCTCACTCCCCTATCCTAGTCCTACGTCCTTGGCCGATCCGCCGCTGCACGGGCGCGTCACGTTCTGGTTCGCGACGCTGAGCCAGACGATCCTCGACTGTCGGGTCCTCGGGCCCAACAACGAGACGTGCTACCGCATCGCGACCGGACAGGGGGAACAGACACAGATCAAGACCGGGGCAGGCCAGCTCGTGGGGGCCATCGCCTGGTCCGAACGGCACCCGACGCTCGAGGCGGCGTGTCTCGGTGACACGCGCGCCGTAGGGCAGTGGTTGAAGCTGTCCGACGATAGACGGTGGGTGACCGACCCGTCGGTGTCTCGATTCTCGGCGCACGTTGGAACTGACCGCCCCCCACGACACAGCGCTCGGACGATGATCCATGGTGACGTCAGTTACACCTGGCTGCCAGTCGATCGATGCTTGCACGTACGTCTCCTCGAGCTGTTTTCGTCGTCGTGCTCGTCTCTGATCCGCGATGTGCCTGGCGGCAGTTATCTGCCCCGAACGCGCTCGAATGGTTGGCACGCGTCACCAAGAACGCGGACGCTGTCATGCTCGAGCTGACCCCACGCGCGATTGAGCTTGGTTTACTGGAAGTGACCATATTGGCGACGGTGCTCTTCATGTCTGGCAAGCGGATCGATTAGAGGTTAGACTACACCCCTGTTACGTAATCTTTGCTTCAATCCCTACTCCTACTTAGTCTATCTATTCCCGTGTTACGTATATCGGACCGCAGTTCCGCTCAAATCCCCACTTATGTTATGAACAGAACAAACTGTAGACGTGATTCAAATGAGCGTAGGAACACATCCACGCAGGCTACCAGATACAATCGTATCACGACACCTGGATAGACCGCATAAACTGCTCGAGGGCCGTCGTCTGGATATGTCTCAATTTGGTCGCCTCGTCCACCCCTACCAACCGGACTTGTGCCTGTGCCTGCACCGACGTCCATGTCAATAACGTGGAAGGAGATACAAAAACGCCAACGTACCAGCCCCAGCGGCTTTACTTGATCCAACACCACCGTCAACCCCGACATCATCTCCGCCAGCGCGACCTTGTGTCTCGGATCGCTCTGCAAACACAGCACGTCCGGTAGGATACCCATCAGCTTCGGTATCGCGCGTACAAGGCTCTCGAGTTCGGCTTCTTCTGCTGCGTCGGGGACGGCAGCCTCAGTAATGGACGTGTGGAGCTCTGGCAGGCGTGTCATGGCGTGCGCATAGTCCAGATAAGCCTGAGAGCGTGGGTGAGAGGGAAATGAATAGGGAAGAGAGGTGGACGCGCCTTGCCCTTGGTATACCATCCATCAATGGGTTGGCCGACCATACGCTCGAAGAGGGACGTCAAGAGGTC
This sequence comes from Royoungia palumana, assembly GCA_038089855.1. NCBI lineage: Eukaryota > Fungi > Basidiomycota > Agaricomycetes > Boletales > Boletaceae > Royoungia > Royoungia palumana. Next base: position 28,173 of record JBBPLQ010000073.1, on the reverse strand, counting down.
CAAGTCTTGGCGGATCACAGCTTCCGGTGCTAGTTCGACTACCGCAAGGTCGTGTGCGGATTGATAAAGGCCCGCTGCCATGTAGAGTTCGTACGCCTCGAAGATGTTGCCTCGACTGATGGCATAAAGAGCCTGGTACACTATGAGAGATACCCAGAGAGGTACACGAAATCTATGTACCTTGGCGTCGCTGACCCACGCAAGGGGAACCTTCAGACTCCCCAGGATGCCGCTGCTCATCCATTCGTCAAGTTTGTCAGCCGACCTATGGAGAAGATCTCTGATAGCCTTTTCTCGCCTAGTTGACTCAAGGTCAGTTGGACGACACAGCCAAGTCCAAAGAGAACCCACCCCACCGAACCCTCAATGTGGAGGAGCACAAAAATGGCTTCCTGGAGCATGCCAAGCTGCTCCAATTGTTGCGCGTAGTAACTGGCCAGCAAGTCGGCACTTGGACTGTGACCTTCACGGCGTCCAGAGACATCCTCGTCCATTTCTTCGCGATGTTCCGGTTCGCCGCGATCGGAGAGATCACGGATACGCATACATCGTGACAAGATGATATACAGATGCCAGGGGAAAGAGTAGTCGGCTGGTGATGACCCAAAGGAGAGCGGGGTAAGGATTTGAGAAAGGGAACATGCGGGGTCGGCATATAATCGAATCAGTGAGAATAGTGCGTCAGAGGGCGGGGGAGATGGTATACGGAAAAAATGTTTCTGCGAGGAACTGGTTTCCAGATAATGGGGTCGCGGAGGCGCGACCCGTGCGGATGATTCCCGTACGGCACAGTCGTACGATTCGTATACTTTTGCTATAGGCGTGTCCATGGGTTCCACATACCAGAGGTACATCCCAAATGTCCGTTTCCAGTCTAGCCCTTCTAGCGGGTCAATGTCGGGACATCGCTCGAGGACACTTGCTTTTGATCCTTCCAGAACGTCCAGCCTGCCGGCAAGTACGGAGTATATCTTTTTGATACTCGCACTGACGTGGACATCTACTCTTTGTTCCCGCCACAGTTGTAGTTGCTCCCTTATATCCTCCCTGAAATCAAAATCACCCGAAACTTGAGATAGGAGTGTTGCAAGCTTGACAGATCCGCAGTCCATGGCAGTACCACATGCTTTTTCGATCTGATATCCGGAGAGAAGGGTGTAGATGAGAGCGGCGGGATCTGCGCAAGATTGTTTTTTGAGGTCGGCATCGACCGATGAGGTAACAGCGTCTTCAAGCCAATCGGAGAGCGCTGCTTTGCGTCGGATGGCGGATATGCGGTTTCGGACGTCCACGGTTACTTCCTGGCCTAGATGGAGATCCATCTTGTCGAACAGGGCATGACCAAGACGGAAGAGCGATGCTTCATACGATTTGTCGTTATTGGGGTACAATGACGTGAAGGACGAAAAGCATAGCTCCGCAGACGGGTCAGCAAACGGTATCCCATCCTCGTCTTTCACGATAGGCGTTTTTGATAGGTGGTGCTGCAGTAGTCGAGAGAGTTTGCTATTAGTGTCCCCTACAGTCCCAGAGAAGAAAGGTATGCGTGTTCTCGTGACAACCGAAGAGTTTGCAGATGTCCGGCTATCCAGCGGAGGTTAGAAATCAGTCTCGGGAAGATAGGGTTACCTACACTTGACTTGAAGGCCCACTCAATTGGCCCAGATGAACTAAACCACCACCAGAACTCCAGCCAACACGGAAGGAGCGACCTAATGCAAGACCTGCATCAGCCAACGCGCTCTCATTCCCAGCCACAACTGAGGATGATATATCAACGCGTGAATATTTGCGGGATGGGCGATAAACCGGGTGGTCAATGTCGTGAGCGAATGAGATCCTCTGGAAGGGGACGAGTTCAGAGTACAAGGTGGGGACACTGAGCCACGAACCTCTTGTGAGTCGAACCGCGCATCTCCGACGGAGTCTCTGCTATGTTTTCGGCTCACAGTCGGTGAGAGTTTGAGTCGTTGCCGTGGGGGTTGATTCATAGCATGGAGTGCTGCTGCCTCCTCGGGCATACGGAACAACGATGTTTGCATGACATGCATCTTTTGCGGGTCCAAACCGGCACGTCCGACCCATGTTGCGACATTGGTACGCCGTCTGCGTTCGTTATCGGACTCTGGCTCTGATGACGAGCTCGAGGACCTGGATCGACCTTGAGTGTGTTCGTAGTGGACGTCGCCGTCCGAGTCTTCTACCAGGGCGTGGTTACGCGTCGTAGGCTTATCGGCGACGTCGTCCTCGTCCATGTCCGACGTGTCCCCCGATTCCTCGTCCTCACTCTCCTCGTCCTCATCCACCTCTGTATCCTCTTCTTCTTCCTCACTGGAAACATGCATCTCCACCGACCTGGTTGGTGAACCGGGAAGTCGTCTGCGTGCATCTTTGGGAATGGGAGACGTTATCTCGTCGTCGCTGCTGTCGCTGACGAGGGCACTGAAGCGCGTCATGATTGAAGAGGGTGCCGAGGAACAATACAGACCTCAAACTCACACCAACCAAACAAGCAAATACATCCATTGTTTGTCTACGTACACTATGCGGACGGCTCGACCTCCACCCATTCGTTGACCCACATATATCTTGAGAACGTCACATAAAGATAGCGGAACCATTCCAGCTGGGAGGCGTGCTTCCTCATCGCTTGGACGGCTGTCATATATCCGTCGAAGCCGGACGTAATTATGGCCCGCGGGTTTTTGTAGCTTTGCACGAAGCGAGTCAGAAGACCTCTCGACACCAGACTGAGGCGAGTAGTAAGAGGTGCGAAAGGACCGACGTATTTCCAAAGGACGGGCACAGTGACAAGGCTGAACACCCGGGGCACAAGGACAGACCCCGACCTCAAAGTATCGACGAGATGGGAAACCCCAAATGGCAGCGAATAATGGTTTGGGTGATAGGAAATGCCCTGAGTATCAAAGGTCAAAATCTACAGGGTGTTAACAGGTCCCCCGTAGCACGCTGAGAGCGACGTACAGTAGTGATCTGATTGTTCACCACGTACGGCGCAATCACGATCGCGATGACAGAGGGGTCCCACTGCATCGTGATATTGTCTTGGAGCATGCTGTGAACTTGCCAGTTAGAGAGCGGCCAAGTACGTCTGACGATGGCCTTACGGGTGATCAACCACCCAACGCTTGTCGTTGTCGATTCCCATCACGTCCAGACTCTGTCTTAGTTCTTCTCTTCTCGTCTCCCCCAAGCCATCCGCATTTCCGATGGACAGTGTCAATGAATATATCTCTGGAGGCGTTGGATGATTGTGAAGGGCCAACACCGTCGGTGCAAAGAAGAGGCACTCATCGTCAGGGTGTGCAGTCAACAAGAGTACACGAGAGATCCTCTGGGACCCAGCATCGTCGAGCAAGACATGGCTATTGGAATGAAACGGAGAGCACAACGAAGACAACGACGCGACCAGCAGCGCAAGCAACCACAGCAGCATGGTAAGCCCGATCGGGAACTACCGACCACGGTTCTGACAATGACCAACGACTCGCACAAGCATGCCTACGACATCGACCACTCTGAGCATGAAGACGCTCTTACACGCCCACGTCTTCCGATTCCAGACCTCCGGTTCGAACAGGTGTACTTGAAGCGAATACAGAGTTGCATCCATGTCGAGCCGGTCGTCCAAGATGCGGCAAGGGAGCAACCCGCTGAGGAAGATACCGAATTTACAACCTCCACGCGCGCGACACCATTGATCAATTCCTCGCAACGAATAGTTCGAGTGGACTGGGGACAAATCGCCTACATCACCTTTCGCGACCAGGTCATGATGCCCCTCCTTCAAGGCATACTCTGGTGCGCTTCCTGCCACCCTACCATATTTGCTATCATAACCTTTATTGCAGGGGCATGGTCGGGACGTACTATCGGCCAGTCGTGGATTTTGCAAAGGATCGTTTTCGCGCAGGTGCTATTCCGGTGCATCCGGTCGAGGGAGAAGGCGTTAGCTGGTTGCGACGCTCGCTGAGAAGATTAGGCTTCAGTAGCATAACTGTCGGGCCTCCGAGCTTCTAGTTGTCATATTTCGAAGTTTGCGACAATTCAATGCTTGCATAGCACATCCGCATGTTGTATTTCTATGCAATCAAGGACCACACAATATGCGAAAATCGTCTATTGGACCATGAAAATACAATAAATCATTGTCCGGGGTATCTGGGTATCTAGGTGTTATGTGGTCCATGAATCCGAGCCAACGTGATCTTTGCAAGATCAAAACGTAGCCTTTCGAGTCAAGTCCTACAGCAAAGTCAGCGGCGGGTAGAGTGAAGCACCAACGGCACGCGTACCACACAAGGAGTAGTAGAATACTAGATATTTAAAACCAATCAGTGAAGACAACGCTGGGGAAGGGCTTCGAAAGACTGACCCTTGGATCTTGCGTCCGACGCTCGTGGTGCTTTTCTTCAAATCTTGCTTGGATCTCCAATATCGATACCCTAATAGCTCGTCACTTCTGTATTGGGAGTGTCCAAGACGGAAATCCACGCACTTAAGCTTGTCGAGAAGGTCGGTCCATGTAATGCTGGGGTTCGCTACGATGATGTCCATGAAACACTTGAAATGATATCAGTCCAGTGATATGACTCGGACATTACTCGAAGAACCCCACCTTGGTGAATGTCAATTTCCGTTCACAGTCATCAAGTGCTTCCTGCGAGTCTCGGCAGGCGGACAGGCATATCTGGCAGAAGTCCGTACATTAAAAGGACCCGAAGAATGTCATAACATTGGCGCGTACTACACGGAGCTTTCCCGCCTCCTGGGGCTTCTTGGATGGCAGAATGTTACTCCATCGGCTGCTGGTTCGCCTTGGAAGCGGTGGAATGTCGCAGTACTTCGCTCCGTTTTTCTTGCGTAGCTTCGCTATCGTACGTTAACAGGGGTTTCAACTTTAGGGACTGAGGAAACAACTTACACAGGTTGCCCATGATGGTAACGAAATCTGATGTCAGAGGAGGACCTTCATATTGCAGTGACCATTGACCGAATCGAGGGACTGACCTTTAAATAGTTGACCGGCGCCAATAACCCATGGCTTCGAGTAAATATTTGGTCCATCACTCTTCTGCAGATCTACCAAAAGGCGGGTCAGAGAAGCGGTACGGGATCGACAAGGTGATCCACGCAGCCTATACATACCTAGCAGGCTTTCAGAGTGGCAACAATCAAGAAGTGCCTGTGATTAGAGTCCATAGACAGATATCATAGGCTCGTGTCAAAGCCACGCACAAATAGTTTTGACCCCTTCACTCTTTCAAGTGGGGTTATAAGGCGATCATGAAGGATCTGATGTGTTTTTATCAGATCAAGAATAACTTGATCTGAAGTCACCCACATAGTCAAGGATAGGCTTTCCATCTGCGGCAACGATTTCTGATGGGTAACTTGAGCACACGCTCGAGTACAAGAAATAGTCCTACTAACCGTCTTCCCGGCCATTAGCTCTCCTCAGCTCGCGATCAGGGCCGACATCTTCATCTAAGCCATGCCCTGAGACTGCAAATATTTACGTCTCCACCATGTTAATCCCACGTGAGTGTACGCAACTCACAGTAAAAACAGATTTGGGAGTTCTCAGGAACGTTGCTGGTCAACCTGTCTAGTTGCTCCAACTATAACGCATTCAAAGGCAAGTCTCCCCATGGGAGGGAAAGGAACTCACGATGTTCTTGCGAATTGGTAAAAGATGCTCAGGATGACCTTTCACATCTATCATGAGAATGACATTATCCGGTTTATACCCGCGAACATCTAAATGATGGTAGGATCATCAGTCGAGATCGATTAAGTAGATTCAGGAAGTAAATGGCACGTGCCTGTAAGATAGTTACAAAATGCTTTTGCATCCCGATGAGCAAAGTCGAGATCATCTAGTCCATTAAACTTGGACCCGGCCTTGTACCGCACGTGTCGTATTGAAATGACAAGCGCTATGTTTTTCCCTGGGGGGTTAAAGGGGAAAGCCATGGCAGTGGGACGGATGCGCTGTAAGGTTAAGTGTGTTGACTTGGTCGCGAATTTAGGTACGCTCTCCTACTCAGAGGGGCCCTGGTCGTTTTTGAGTGAGACGGTTCTGTCGGGAGAGTTGTGAGGGCAAGGATGCGCGTCCGAGAGTGGGAGTGAGGTTGCCATCCCCCTCTGTTCTTTGTACACACGGGGTGGAATAGCCTCGCAAGTGGCCAGCCATCGGGAATGCACCAAATTGGAAGATAGTCGCGGAAAGTGCGGGTAGGAACCGCCAACCTGTGCCATTCCAGTAGAGAAACACCCAAAGGGCGTGAAATTGGACACGAAGCCTTCTACAAAACTGAAGGCTGTGTTCATGAGGCAGGTGGAGACGACACGGCGCACCCTCTTGACGTCCGACGCATGTCTATATGCGGCGGGAAAAGGCTCAACCACAGTAACCTTTTCAGTTGTTGGAAACCCTGGCATATAGGTGGAATGTGTAATTCCTGTGGGGGAGCGGAGGTCCCGGTCATTGCTGACCCGAACAGGCGGATTTCTAGAATTCGTTATAACGTCGGTCACCGCACGCTGTGCAATGGCAGGTGCTGTGGCATGCACGTCGGCCATTGAAAGTCGGACATCGAGCTCCTGCCTTTTCGGCCGTTGTCATTAAAAGCTGAGAAACGAGGTAAGGTATGATAAAATCCAGTGCTTATAAAAAATCTTGTTGAGCTGCAGAGCCCAGATCGTTGGGGGTTGTACGCAATGTGTACGTCAAGGTCTTCATCGCTTCCTATGCCAGTGGGGGCTATGATGTACTTGTGTTTCATTTATGGATAGCACCCTGCGACACACCTAGAACGGATGAGGCTGGCCGCGTTTTCCATTGTGCAGCTATGCACCGCTTCAAAAGTGCCAGGACACGGGCTGGCATGCAGTATATACTTGTCCCTCGTGTGACAGGATACTTGCCTTTCGCGTTTGACACTTTGCTGTCGACGACGACGCAGACTCGGCGAAGGTATTTGCCCCCCCTCCCAACTCAATATATTGCTATGCTCCATGGCGTCACAATTTAAAAGCCACTTGAAAGCTAAAACAGCTTCGAGCTCTTCCTTCAGCACCTCGAAACTCTAATTCCCCTGACCTAGGTCCAGGTATAAGTGAACCTCTATTCATTCAGGACTGGGCCAATACGTCCCCTCGTTCCCATTTCTATCTTGCGCTTAGCTCACCTCTGCATCGTCACCATATGGCTCGCTCCAGACCTCTAGGAAAGAAGAGAGCCCTCCTCGTCTCCATCCGTCGTGTCCGCTGTAAAGTCGGGACCAGCAGGTTCAGCAACTTGGCCAACCTTCGTTTCACCCACCGGGATGCCAAAGGGTTTCGCGAGCATCTTATAGGCACGTGCCATTCAGGCCCTGGATTTGTTGATCGATCTCACATTGAACGATCTTCTTGCACCTAGCTGCTCGCGGCTATCATGAGGATGATGTCATTCTCATGCTAGACGATAGAGATCATCCAAAGGATCTCTGGCCGACTCGCAAAAGGATTGCAAGTCTTATTACTCCTCGGGTATGGTCTTCTTCTCAATCTTCAGCAGTTGCAACAAATGGACCGTCTGACCAGCGAGGTTCCTGAGGACTGTCACATCTGCTTTTACTGTAAGTTTGCAACTTCATGCTGGAATAGCATGACAGGGACGTAAATCCGCAGTTTCTGGTCATGGCTTAGAGGAAGAAGGGCATGGTCGTGCAAGTATGAGACCTGACGGTCGGGATGGTGGTAAGTGGTACCTGTTGTTGAGGTCGTGCTTCTTGTTGCTCAATGCACTTCAGAAATCGTTTGCGCAGATGGAAAGCCAATCCTTGATCATGTAATTTGTAGCGAATCTAGGTTGTGGCTTTTTTGACCTCAGATCTACCAGATTCTTCATGATCGCCTCATTACGCGACTCAAGAGGATAAAAGGCTCGAAGCTGTTTGTGCGTTTGCTTGGCACAGGCCATTATGCTGGTTGACTCTGTTTTTAGGCACTCTTGGATTGTTGTCACTCCGAAAGCTTATTAAGTATGTCTCGCAGATCATTTTGGCAGTTTCTGGATTGATTCTATAACATTCTTTCATCGGCAGATCCGCGGAAGAGCGATGAACAAGTGCCATATTCGAGGATATGGCGTATTGGTCCGGGTCAACTGTTCATAGGTCACGTTCAAGTTGCCCAAGTCACTCGACATTGCCACTCAAATACTGATGTCAAATGTCTCACAGATCTCGTCACCGTCATTGTCAACCTTTGTACGTGCTCTCTCGGTGTATTCTGGACTAGAATTTCTAAGGTAATCATAGTGAAATTGTGTAAAAAATGCCGCAGGAAGTACTCCAATGTTCGGCCACCCCCAAGACGAGCCAGCAGCAAGTGGCGCGGGCCTCCGGCATCGAAAGTGGAGGATGTGGGAGAGCTCAGCGTAGTATGTATCTGAGGGGAGAACTATTGTATAGCCTCTGAATTCACTGTTAGATTTGTTTGACGGCCTGCAGGGACGGACAAGAGGCCCACGACGATTGCGAACGGGAGCTGACATTCACGAAAGTGAAGTCTTTTGAGCATTACCATACATATTTTTCATACTAATAGCTCTCTGTCCTCCAAGTGTTTCCTGGATGTTATAGAGACAAAGCCCACTCTCACATGGTCGGAGCTCCGCGATACACTCAAGTGGGTGGCCTGTCCCTCTCTGACATTGACCTATTTAGTTATGCAGCTATTCTCAGAGAACTAGTCGCAGAGATTCAAGCGAGATACGAGGAAAAGTGGTCGCAGGGGCTGTTCGATGAAAGCAATGAGTTTTACGTACCTTGGGAACAAGAACCCCGGGTGGGTAATCGTTCTAATGACTCGAGCATTCTGTTACTCAATTGGATACAGTATTGCACTAGTCCCCGCACGGTAAGTGTATTGCTAGTGTTGAGATTGTACGTCAGATGGACTGATTGTTGACTACACTGGTTGTAGGACTTGACCAGAAGGATAAGCTATTGAATTGAGTCAGATGACAGGAAGATTCTGTAAGGACTGGCAATATCATATTCATTCAAATATTTTGGTTAGAATAGCTCGGTGTGACTGCACTTTTCTGATCAATACTAGACTGTGGACTTTGACTGAGTCTGCCTGTTCGGATTGACGTAGCGCGGACTGGGATGTTCTGGCGACTTCCCTGGACTCTGTGGACGACATATAGTGTGTCCGCATCGTGGTCCGAGTCTTCTGGGTCGTTTGGGAGCGACTTTGGTAAGTCCTCCTCTGCACACTCCACTCGTCTACTAACTTGCTCTGGTACTTCCTGAAGATTCTTAGACTCTACTTATGCCATTACTCTCGACATCTCCCGACGGTCCCGACGTGTCCGCCTTTTGTCTGCTGTCCCCAGCCACTGCCCCCAAACCCCCATGCCTATCCCCCTCCCCACCCCTGGCCCAGCGGCCTGGTCCGCAATCGCCGCCCGTTTACCCCATTTGCTGCCCAACGGCGTGATTTATTAGATACAATCTAACTAGAAAGAGGCCGGATCAAACGCTTGGATTATAGATATCAGGTCTGTGTTATCGTTTTATCCTGTTCCGGCCGTCGTGTCCGAATTGACCGCTCTTTGTCCTCCGACTGCCGGTCTGTCGGGTCTGTCGACAGTCCGTGCAGTCGCTACAGTGACGGTGGTTTATTGCCGATGCGTTGATCTCAGAATCTATTAGCTCCTTGGGGCTGCAGGGCATGTTCAAACTGATGTATAGTTTTGGCAGGATATCTAAGTTCATGATGTCACACACTGACTCACACTATCATTTGAGAATACCATTCCTTCGGTTTTTCTTTCTCAGGAGAGAGTCACAGTTTCTTTGCAGAACCGCCTGCAAGCGGCAACAACAAATCGGCCAATGAACGACTCATCCGTAAGAATTGAGGCTGAGTAGTACTCTCACGGCAACCAATCAAGTCTGAGATGGGTGCTCACAGCCTGAGTACGGTTACGGTATCACTGCTGGCCATCGTGACTGACAGGTTTGGGCAGTGTCGCAAGGATTCCCAGATTAAGTGATATTCCAGTCGGGTCTCAACTGTATGGACAACCAAGGCCGGATCCGCTTCTCACAGCTTAGATGAGACTGCTGTATGAGGCGCCCTGAACCTCTAGATGTCATTCTTCCGCCCGAAGTTTCCACCCTGCCCTTGAGTACATTCTTCGAATATTAAAATGAACTTTCCAATAGAAAACCAGCCACTAAGAGCGCGAGAAAGTGGATAACGAAACAACGATCTCCCGATCCCTCAAGCTCAACTCTCGTCTTGTAGGTGGGGGATTCACAGAGAGTGATTATTCGAGCATTATATTTCAAGAAGATGAAGTCTTTCAAATAGATATTGCGCGAAAGTAGTGCGGGGGATAGCGTGGGTAATGATGCACTGATGCGGATAATTGCTGTGGTATGAAATGTTATGTGGGCCTAAAAACAGACGAAAATATGCAGGGTATCCAAGTCCGGAGAAAATTGTTATTAGAGATTGACTGGTTCGTCAAGGTTCTATGTAATCGCGTGGATCAATGATTAACAACATGTTAACGCAGTGGTACAACGTGTACTTACCAGTCGATGGTGACTAGAGTACTGTCCAGAAAAAAAGAAAGAAAAAAGAGGAATCAGCAGCCGCGTTACAAAAACAAATAGGGGGACGTACACTCGGTTTCTGAGAATAATCATTCTCATATTCTCCTAGGTTACTTCTTGACGGTGTGAAATTGAGATATTCATCCAGGTCGACGACAGTCGATCGGCGGGGAGGAGGCTGAGGAATCCACCGTGTCTGGATTCTCCTTTCACTGGTGAATGTAGTTTGCCGAGAAATCGCCCTCGGCTTTGCACCCCATTCCTGGCGTGCTGCAGTAATCTCATCCACGCCTTCCCTTGTGGAATAGGATTCTGAAACTATGATCGCTAGAAAAATGTTGGGAAACGAACCTGATGGCCATCAACAGTTCACGCAATGTCGATTTGGGACTCTTCCCTTCGGAAGAAGATGAGTGGACGAAATATAGCGTAACTGCCTTAGAAGCTCACGCATATGATCTATAAAAAACTTCCAGAAGTCAGTTGTATTCCTCATTCTAGTCGAATATGCAATGCAATACCTTGGTGACTGTTCTAACTTGTCCATCGCGACACTCGTCGACAGCTGATTCATTATCTTGGCAGGCAGACAAGGAGATCTGTGACCCATCAGCCGAGCCAGTAGATGAGAATCACTACTCACGACATGAGCAGCTTGAATGTCATGTTCTGTTGGCAAAGGACATTTTCCATTGCATTCAAAAAAAGAGAGGGGGGAAAGAACACGGTTCAAGTCCATGGAGAGGGGGATAAATTTGGAGGTTGGCGAGTTCCCAGAGGAGAGAGTAGTAATTGATACTGAGGCACGAGACACGGGTCGTCCTCGAAGTACTTCAGGCGAAATGGTGTGTGGGTTGCAGCGAACCCGTGATACGCCAACATTTCTCCCTACATCACAGTGAGCATGACGTGCAACGAGTGTAACGTCAGACGTACGGAGTCGTTTCGGAATGACTGAACAATACCATTAGTTTGAGGCTACTCATGACTCAATACCACAAACCTCGCAAAAGCATTGACCCAAGACTAGCTTCACGATCCCACGATATACGTCGTCCACGCTCTGGCTCGTTGCACGTAGTATGATCGAGGTCTTCCGGAAGGTAAGCGCCGAACAGTGTACCACCGAACATTGAGTGACCCACCGAGAATGGTCTGAGAGTGACACGAGTCCCACAATGCCTGTGGCTGTCAATTAAAACGACTTATGAGGCAGCGGAGAAATAACGAACAAATAATTTGCAGCCAGGAGGGAGCGGATTGACCAGCCATCTCTTAAGATCCTATGGGAATAGTCAAACGGTTTTCGCGGGATGCCATGTGGGATTACTTAATTACATTATCCATGATTTGTTTCTGTCTGCAGGTGTATATCACTGGTACACAATCTGAACGATCGGTCGGGTCGGCACAGTATGTAAACTTACCCTCATCTAATCCATCCCGTTCGGTATGATGGTTGCACGTCACCTGATGGCCGTGACCTGCGTCTGTCAAAGCAGGGTATTAGCAAGCGAGAGCAACGACCGCGCAGAAGAGTTCTGACAATAGAAGAAAAGGCGATCCCCAGCAGAGACCCCTTTGACGAACCGTAGTATTTGCTTCCGCTTTGAAAAGGAAGGGTGATGGTCAGTTCGTCGATTCGCTTGGGATACCAGTGCTAGTAACTCACGATATTCGTCCTGGTGGGCCAAAACTCGCTTGAAACGGACTTGTGGTCGACCATCAACGTGATCTCACATTCTGGATATCCGAAGTCTACAAAGACCGATCATCATGATGCGGGAAAGTAGATGAGTGCTTGATTATACCTATCAAAAGCCGCTTCAACTCCCTGGCGTCCTGGTGGACGTGATTGAGTTTCGCGAGACCTGATACCTCGTTGTCCTTGATGGCAATCAAAAGTGCCTTCTTTTTTCCGCCAACGTGTGCCATACGATGGATCACGAATGTCGATGTGACTCAGATAGGGTGCAGATAAGATATGCAGACAAGGCGCCAAAGGAGTCAAACGGAGTCGAGGAGCTCGAGTGAGCATTTATCTGATTCACAACGAGAGCAGTGTCTGTCTTCCAGCCGCAACGCACAGCGTTATACAGCACCGACGATGACAATTTGTCTCGAAAAGGGTGACATAGAGTGGCCGCTGTTGTTTATGCGTGTGCGAAATACAACTATAGAATGTGTAGTTCGATATTGTCCAGTATCGTCCTGAAAGTATACATCGTGACGAAGAGTCACGAAAACGAAGTGTCTATGGTGAATTACGATGGTCATCGAGTCGTCAAAAGAGATACTCATAAGCATTGCAATCCACCTGGGTTAGCCACACGTCCCTCATTTCCCTTTTCCACCTACGTAGACAGCGGCAAACCGGTTGACGATCAGACGAGCAGTGACATTCCCACCAGAGGGGTGGCCTCCATGTTCCTTCGAATGGTTGTCCCTGTTGGGAACGCGAACGTCTACCGAATCCAGATCTGGCAGGAGTCTCCCGCTGTTTCTTCAGACCGGGAATTCCAGCCAATTGGTGGTCAGCATGGAATAAAGTGGTGACATCGGCTGCGAAATACACGACTCGCATGCGCTGCTGGTGAGAAAGAGTCGGGGCAAGGTACGAAATGATCTCCTGTTGTAGTTCGGCTGGTAGGTTGAAAAATGGAGAGGGGATGCCGAATGACAGCGGATTCCTACTGCGTCGTGATAACGAGGTAAATGTGTAGACGCCATTTTCTGTCCTATCTGTTTCCGAGCGTAGGAAGAGCGCACGTGAAAAGCGTAGGAGCGCAAGTGATTCTCGCTTGACATGTACCATATACGTAGTGTTGCGCTCCACGACAGCGGATAGTTCTCGATTACATCTTTGCCATCCGGTAGTTCTATCTTGGCTGACGACACTAGCAGCATGGTCATCTATGTGCAAGTCGTCCAATTTGACACTCTGTAAGGAGTAGTTATCTTTGACCGCGGTAACGACTTTGCGTGCTCCATTCAAGGTAAGGCTATTTGCGTTGCACTGCAGACGTTCCAAACGACATCGAGTTGACCTCACATACTCCACGAGGACGGGCACTATTGCTTGAGTCATATTGATAGCGGAGAGATCCAGCTCTCGAAGGTACGGGGTAGCGAGTCGAGGTAGGAAGACTCGGGTAAAAGCGTCGCCTAAAGAGCCACAGTGAAGTATTTGCAACGTGCATAAACGAGAAGAGTTTAGTGCGCTGGCGAACTCGGTGACAATATCCGGATCGGTGGTCAAAGGGTTCTAGGGTACACATGAAAGGATGAGCCAAAAACACACTGATAGTCAAAGGAATACTTACCCCGGAGAGACACAATTCCCTCAGGACCGTATTGCCCTTCAGGAAAGCCGCGACTGCAAGAAGACCTCGAGGACCAATTTCATTTTTTGTAAGGAAAATTTCAGTGAGGCCCTCTCGACAACAGAGGCCGGCCGGCGAAGACAGGAAGTCGAACAATCGGACGCAGCCTGCGTCACCTAGAGAGCTCGCCCCAAGATATAGTCTGTGGACAACCGGGCGCTTTCGAATTGCATTGATGATCGCATTGACAGCTGCACGGCTGAATATTTGATGCGGGGGTGTTCCGAGAAGAAAAACGTACCAAATGTGGAGGCAAGGCGAGGACTGAGGTTCTGAAGCCTGTAGTTTATTGAGGAAGATACGGTAGCTGGGTCTTGATCATACTTGTGGCGCCACTTCGATCTTGATGGCAACTTGAACTGCATGTCGCGAAGGTAAGTAGGAGGCTGAGTGTGAACGGAGGACCATGTTTTGAAAGCGGTGTGGATACCCGCGTGTGAGTTGTGGCTGCCATGATGCAAACACCCCATATAGCTATTTGGACATGTTTGGTCGTAATCCTTCTCTTTGATCATGAAGGTCAACTCTGTGAATCAGTGTTCTTCTTCTGCGTGCTCAAAACGTACTGGCAGGTCGCTGTCGAAGGCTGTTGCCACGGCGAGCTCGATGCCACCTACCACCAGATCAAGTCATTGGAGGACAGAAACAACTACAAGGTTGAGCTTCTCCTGATATGTGGTGACTTTCAGGCCGTCCGAAATCACCGCGATCTTCAATGCATGGCCGTGCCTCAAAAGTACCGGCAGCTTGGTGACTTTTACAAGTAGGCCCCGACCTGATCTGAAGCTACCATCGCAGTGTGACGCAACATGTTCTAGATATTATATCGGCGAGAAGACTGCACCAGTGTTGACGATCGTCATTGGCGGCAACCATGAGGCGTCCAACTACTTTTGGGAGCTGTGAGTCAGATAGTGGATCCCAAGCTGCAAAGCATACATAATTTTGGCAGGTACCACGGAGGATGGTTGGCGCCAAACATATATTTTCTCGGCCACGCAGGCTGTATCCAAGCGGACGGTATCCGGATCGCTGGCGCGTCAGGAATTTTCAAAAATCATGATTTTCATCGAGGTCTGTTGACATAACGTCTTGTGACTGAATGCTCACCTGCCCAAACAGGCCATCATGAACGCATACCATACGACCATGGTTCTATGCGTAGCGTATACCACATCAGGGAGTACAATATCCGTCGCTTGTCGCTTGTGAATAACCTCCCCTTCATCGTAAGGCATTGCTAAAACTTCAAAGCTTTCCAAACCAGACATCTTTCTCTCGCACGATTGGCCTCAATCGATTGAACAATATGGTGACACTCAGGCATTGCTACGCAAAAAACCTTTCTTTCGACAAGATATCAATTCAGGGAATCTTGGGTCGCCTCCCCTTATGGGGTTGTTGCGAACTCTTCGCCCTAATTGGTGGTTTTCTGCTCATTTACACGTCCGTTTCGAGGCAGTAGTAACGCATGGGGAAGGTGAACAGGGCACAACCAATAGTAACACACCCATGGTGTCAGTAAATCCTGATGAAATTGTCATCTTGGATGAAGACGTTGAGGAGGGCGACGCCATGACAGAAGCAGTGTCCGTGAGCGGGGTACGGCTCGCAACTTCTCAGAACCCTGACAAAATCATGCTGGAAGAAGGAGACCTTGTCAAACCGATACCTCGATCTTTGACTCCCCCGTCCGAGACCAAATTCATCGCTCTAGATAAGTGCCTCCCGCGTAGAGAGTATCTGGAGGTACATCTGTGGTCTGTCTAACTAGTGGTGACTAATACGTCCACCCAGATCGTCGAAATCCACGCTCCAAATGCCGAGAGCAGGCATACAGGGCAAACAAGCCCAACTCTGGCTTATGATCCCGAGTGGTTGGCCATCACGCGAGCATTTCATCAGTACTTCACCACCCATCGTCAGCAAGCGACATATCCGGACGAGCCCGCAGCCCGCGCGCGGGTATCCGCAGAGATGGAATGGATCGAGGAGAATATCATTCACAAGGCGACAAAGGATGGTGCTGGAGTGCCTCTCTCCATCGACAGTCATCAAATGTTTGTTCAGACTGCTCCGGGCCCTGGGAGTGAAGGCAACGCCAGATTGCAACAACGTAAGGTTTCCAATAGCAAAAATCGATTAGTTGTATGTTTTGACGTTGGCGTTATCGCAGCGCCTTGTTACATCAATCCACAAACAGTTGCGTTTTGTAGTATGCTAGGCATTGAAAACAAGATCAACCCATCGCCGGCTGGTACTTAACATCGGCGTAACTGGGGACACTTGCTGGAGACCAGGAATTCCGCTCCGGCATCTGCTGACTACACGTTGGGAACGTACTATATCGCGGAGAGGAACGATTTGATCGGTTCTAATTGCCCCATACTGCAGCTTTGTGCACCGATTTGAGAACTGCTACAAATGTTCTAGCTCCTGTACTCTTTTTCGTGGGAGTCGAATGGCATTGATGCCCTTATCATCAATGATTACATAACTTGAAAGATCATACTATCAAGCTGTGCCTGCCAGGTGGACGTGCGGCGTCACGGAGCCCAAGTACCAGATAAATTCGTCCACGAGAGAACGTTCAGGGGCACAGCATTCAGCCATCGCCATGGCCCCAGGCGCTCACATCAAGCGCGCAAACTGTTGGAACGTGGTGTCCTCGAGCAACTCAGTAAACTCCCTCTCTTCGTCTCTTACTCGTGCCAACGCTCCCTTTAGCACCACTTTTGTCTGCATTTTGCATCCTTTGCTTTTGCGGCATGAACACTCCCCAATCATCCGAGCCTTCTAATATCCATGAGCCTCCAGTCGAGGTCACTGAGGTCACCACAGCATTCGAAAACAATGGTCGTCCTTCTCCAGTAGACTCGCCTTATACAAGTGCAAGGAGCCCGTCTGGACACCTCATTCCGTACTCTCCAGCTCCAGCAAGACGTTATTCCCGAGGTATTTCGTGGATAACGGGTAGTCGCACCTCCCTTCAAGATGAGCCCAGCTCAATGGGTCTCGATATTCCTGAAAGTGCAGCTGGATCAGTGCTCCGCACGAATTCCAGCACCACTATTAATACTCATCGCAGCGATCATACACCCCATTCGGACACTCTTATACGTCCAACTTTGAGTTCGCCCCATCGATCAATTGGCTTTGCGCAGGAACCATTACCTGTGGAGCCTGGTGCCAAACTATCTCCTCCTGCGGCCCACATCCGCTTCCAAAATGAAGGCTCTGAACCAAATAGGAGCAGGACCCCATTGTCCATCAAGTCTTCGCAACTGTCGGTCTCTCATAAATCATGCAGTTCTCGAAATTCTATTGGGCGCGCCTCGTACAGAAGACATCGTGGTCCTCCTCCCCACGAACGCACTCCAACCCCCGTGTCATTGTACGGGACTCCTCACCTTACCCCATCGAAGAAACCTGAGCTGGGGAGCTCTGCCGCCTTTGGCAATATCATTGCCCAGCCGAGTGCGACTGATCCCAGTCAACCTGGGGAGCCAATGGAGGTTTCGCATCGTTTCTTCCCAATGTCGGTCAACGGTGTGCTCCGATACGAGAACCGTAAAATCAGGTATGCTACATGGAATATTCGACGGAACCCACCATCAATTATGATAATACAGGCCTCCATTCGAACACGATGACTATATCATCAAAGGGATGTTATATGAGTATCCCGAGACACCGTTTGTTTTATTGCTTCTGGAAGACCTTCTTTCTTTAACCCTGTTTCCAGAGAGGTCCCGGAAGGCTGGACGGCCCACCGACACCCAGAAGGTGCTCTTTATTTTGTCCATGACGAATCGGTAAGTGCATGAAAATAGTATTATCACAGCTGTATCTCATGCAGGTCCTCAGAAAACATTTACGGAAGTGAATATATGTGATCCTGACATCCGCGAGGATATCGAATATTTCGGAAGCTTCTTGTTCTCTGAGTTGCAAGCTGAGGTCAAGAATTGGAACCTCGTAAACTCCCTCGATATCGACGAAGTTCAGCTAGTTTTGGAACCCAAGCTTGACGAAGCTGGTTTGATGTGTTGTTACTATTTCGTGAATCCGCGAGCCAGGAGTCTCTTTTGGCTGGATGAATGGGAGGCATATGAGATCTTCAAAGATTGTAAAGGCAGTCTCTTACTTCCTCACAAGGGTAGGCTCGAAGCTGCAAACTGGTGGGTTCGTTAATCATCTTAATTTTAGGGCTCGCAATTCAAGCACAGTACTGGTGGGGTACCTGCGTGAGTCATGCACCGTATTATATTCCCGGGCTGACGTACTAACGTGAAGTTAGTCGTAGACATTGGTAATGAACTCAAGTAGGTTCAGGAGCCATTGGGATCTTTACCCGAATTTCTGCAAGATCACCCAAGAACTGAAAGATGAAGTAGTGGATATGATTCTTCATGCCACGTGTGGTGGGTTCTTTACCCTTGCGACTGACGTGTGCTGATTATCAGAAATCCAGACCACCTTACCTCAAACAGATCTTCGTGTCCACTCAATGCCGAGGAGTTAAAGAATCACTTGTCTCTGATTGAACGAATAGACCGTATGCTTTACGCTGAGTAATACCCCTTATGCCTGCTCACCCATGTTTTGTCAGCCAAGAAATCGGGAAAGCGTGGACACAGCGCAATCATCATAGGTACGTTGAACGTTATTCAACCATTCTTCGGGAAAGCTCACTGATTAGTCTCAGGTCGAATCATGCACATATTCTGTTTGTTGACTATTCATCTTCATGAAGCATTCATATTCATGGTCGTAGATAATAGCCACTTCCTGAACTTCTACGGCGAAGATTGTGCGCGCCTTAACTTTGATCAAACAATCCACGGATGGAGATACCATCCCTCGGTATTCATGACGACTTTTGCTCCGCTATTATTTATGGTACCCGTTGGCAACGTGCGGCTGTTACACAAAATTTTTGTCGATGACATCGCGAGCAAAGAAAAGTGGAATATGTTCATCACCAAGTTGAACTCACAACTCCAAGAAACCAGCGTGCTAGTGAGTAGGCACGCAAATCGGCCTCTCGATATTTGAGTGATTAATCACCTTCCAGGCAACTGTACTTCTGAACGCTAATGTCGGGTTTCTTCCGAAAGAATCCGGAACGGCGACTTCGTCTTCGCAATTCCTCAGTTATATGTCACTAGTCGCAAGCATGGCGAGCATTATCCTCGGTTTGGTTTTCATGGGACACTGCCGCACCGAGGCAAGGAGCACCCCGTTTGAAGCTGTAAGTTAATTTCCCCTCACCTATGTGCGCAAAGACTTCTGATTTTTGGGCAGGCCAAGTTCCTGCATGGACTACGGCACGAAAGGCATGGTCTCGAGACTCTCGCCATTGTTTACAGTCTGCCGCATGCTTTCCTCATGTGGGGGTGCGTGTATCGAATGCTGTGGACGCTCAGTCACTTAAACTACATTTTGTAGCATTTTTCTCTTCTTCGCAGCGTTTTCAGTGCAGTGGTACTATCCTGGCAACACGACTACACGCGCTTGCACTGGAGCATTCATGCTCGTAGTGGCATTTTTGGTCGCGTGGTGCATTTGGACTGCTCGAGATCGGTGTGACTTTTGGTGGTTCCAACCTGATCCAAAAGAGAAGGGATACGAAGAACCGGAGGAGGAAGGGAGCGGCAAAGAGAGGAGCTTTATGAGCATGTTCTTTGGGAACCAGAAAGCCTCTGGTTCCGGTGCCGGAGGTAACCTTGGTATGCGGGACATTACCAGCTCTTTTGATAAGTTCGCAGACGCCAGTTCTGGCACGTCTTAGTCTCTTAGATCACAGGGCCCACCCGCCGCGGCTTGTAAATAAGGATTTTTTTTTCTGCTATGGAAAAACGATACTCTTGAGAGTTCAGTGAAATGTGGAGATAGGGGGACACTGTATCCATACGAGCCCCGTGGAAAACTTTTGCAGGCTTGGATCGAGTGAAGTTCTCAGCTCATGATAGGATCAGATATCATACTATAGAATCAAATGGTCGTCTGTTAACTAATAACAAACAACACTGAATGCGATGGCTCGCTATTCGCAACTACGATGAGTCTACGATCGACCTGTTTTTTTGATCTCGATGCTGGTGTATCGCACTCACATGAACTCTAGCCTAGGCCGCGGAGACGTACTAGGTCGCCGTTATCACAACCACTCCACTAGTCTATCGATCACACTTATCGGCAGTGCTTAGTGCTCACTCAGGCTGCCAACGAAGCAGGCACCGGCAATATCACATCGAATCTAAACCGGTGGGGCTTCTCTTCTCGCTGAATGCTAATGCTTCGCTTCGGTACCGTACAAACCCTTCACGGGGGTCCTACTCTTTTCTGAGGGTGATGAATTGTTGCGTCAAGTTTTCTGCCATCCGGGCTTGCGTCCAACCTGATGGTCCCAAAACGCTCCGATCACACGTCGCTGCTGTACTAGTACACAGAGTTGCTGTGTAGCTCATGCATCTCGCGTTTTGCGCCAATACAATTTGGCGGTTCTGTGCCCGGACTCTTCACACGTTTCAGTTCGTGGAGCTCGAATGCATGTATTTCGGGTAGGAGCATTTCCTTGGCCCCTTCTCTGATGGTGAGAACCCAGCGAGGCTTGCGCCTGTTCGATGCTATGCCGTAGGAGTTTTTTTGTTAACATACTACATAGTATGGAGCACCAGGAGGCTTAGAACTTCAGCGCTCAGCGAGCGTTCTGGTCCAAATCCTCCCGTAACTGGACAACGGGGTAAACTTCCATCCATTACAACAAAGAGGCACCATTCCAGAGCATACCAGGGCATTGCTACCTGTAGCTCCAAGCCACAGTATATGAAGAACGTGCCAGTGGGTACCCGTTATGATGGAACATCATGATGTTGCACACCCTCAACTCGCTACGGTAGTGTCGTCATTCGCCCCCACCTGGCCTATAACACTCGTTGGTCGGGAAATTGTTCAGATTCATGTTCCGCTCCCCACCATGTCGACACTACGGCAATTATTAGTCCAGTTACTAAGCCGATTGCTGAAATTCTTGGCTTCTGTCGGCGGATTCAAGTCACTGCCTGGTACTAGAAGACTGGTCAAACGGGTGGTTGACCTTTTAACTCTTCTACTTCGGTGGTCGTGCATCTTCAATCCACAAAAGCCGTGCCTACGTCAACTTCGTCCGACTCAAGGAGCACCCGCTGAATCGACCGCTCCGCATAGTGTCATCTGGACCACCAATGTTCCCTCTCCAGGGAACTCTGGTGCCCAGGAACACGTCCAAAATCCTCCTGCGGATTCCCCTCACACCCATGCACCAAGCTTGACTATTAACACTGCTCCATATTTTCCCGCACGAGCTAGCGAGCACCATTCGCGCGAATCGCGTCCTTCAATCCCATTGATGATTGACCGTCAGACTCCATCTCAAGATGGACCTGCCCAAACCGAAGCAAACTCTATTCCACAGGCAGATTCCAGCGCTACGACTGTGCACGGTCGTCAAGGCAATCCTTCACCGAACTCGAACATTCATCTTCACCCTCCCGTTCCATGCCATTCGTCTGTTGGGTTTACAGTAGAAACGTCCTCAATGGCGAATAGACCTCCTTCCCAGCTGTCTCTGTCCCTGATATCCGACGACCCCGGAATTGGACGGGCCTCCTGTCGAGAGCATGGCAGGCCACCCACCCCGGCTTCAAGTTCCGCTCAAGGTGGATGCAGTCTCCTTAATTAATTAAAAGTGGCTGAGGGTGGCGAACTAGATGACATCATTGCTTCCGGAAACCTTGCTCAACCGGGTGCGGACGACCCGGATACACCTGCAGTACGGCGTTATGACGGATGTCGCTTCTTCCCAATGTCGGTCAGCGGTGTACCCAGATATGATCAGCGCAAGATAAGGTAGGTCGCATGCGTTGTTGATAGACTGAGCTCATAATTCATTTGACATCGCAGGTCTCCATTGGGAGATGACTACAAGATTGCGGCTATGTCGTACCACTACCCTGAGACACCGTTCGTTACATTACTATGGAAGAAGTTGTTCTGCCATCCATAATACCCGTTTTAGAGATGTCCCGGAGGGCTGGACGGCGAACCGGCATCCGGAGGGTGCTCTTTACTTTGTCCATGACGAGTCGGTGAGTGAATGAAGGTGGCATTTTTTTCCCCCTGTATCTTATACGTTTCCATAGAAAACGTTTGCGGAAGTGGATATATGTGACCCTGAGATCCATGAGGATATTGAGTATTTCAGAACCTTCCTGTTCTCTGAGTTGCAAACTGAAATCAAGAACCGGAACCTCACTGAATCCCTCGACGTCGACGAGATTCAACTAGTTTTGGAACCTAAGGTTGACGACCTGGGCTTGATGTGTTGTTATTATTTTGTGAATCCGAAAACAAGGAGTCTTTTTTGGCTGGATGAATGGGAAGCATACGAGGTCTTCAAGGATTGTAGGGGTCGCCTCTCAACTCCGCACAAAGGTGAGCCATTTGAGCTGCAGGCAGCCAACCTAGTCGGACTAAATAGTTTTGAATGCCAGGTCTGGCAATTCAAGCACAATATTGGTGCGGTAATTGGGTGAGTTATGCGTTGCAAACTACTTACGAACGTGAGGCGCTAAAATCACATCAGTCGTTACATGATGGATGGATGACCTAGAACAGCGGTAGGAGCCACTGGGATCTCTACCCGAACTTCTGTGAAATCACTCAAGAACTGAAGGATGAAATAGTGGATATGATTCTTCATGCGACTTGTGGTGCGAGCTCCGCCTCTGCAGCAGCATGGCCTTTAACTATTAGTGATACAGATCATTTGACCTCAAACAGATCTTCTTGTCCGCTCAATTCCGATGAGTTAAAGAACCACTTATCCTTGATTGAGCGGATTGATCGTACGTCTTGCGTTGAATAATGCACCACCACGTTCACTTATTCCTCGTTTATTTAGCTGAGAGATCGGGAAAGCGCGGACATTGTGCAGTCATTGTGGGCGAGTTAAATATTATCAAGTCACTGTTTTTGAAAGCTCACCAGTGCACGTCACAGGCCGGATCATGCTCATTTTCTGTATGTCAACTATTTGATTCACGTGAGGCTTCTATTCATGGTCCCAGATAACGCCTACTTCCTCAACTTCTACGGGGAAAATTGTGCGCGCCTCAATTTTGACCAATCGATATATGGATGGAGATACCATCCCTCGTTGTTTATGACGGTGGTTGGGCCACTCTTATTCATGGCTCCGGTGCACAACGTCCGGTTGCTACACAAAATCTTTACCGACGAAGTTGTGAGCGCAGAGAGGTGGGGTATGTTTGTCGCCAAGCTGAGCTCGGAACTACGATGGACCATTGTGCTAGTAAGCAGTACAGATTCCCCGATTATGGATGTAGTAACTGTTAATCCAGGCAACTGTCCTTTTGAATGCCTACGTCGGGTTTCTTCCAAGGCAGTCGGGCAAAGGAACATCGCTCCAACAATTTCTTGATTGTATGTCGCTGCTGGCAAGCATAGCGAGTATCATTCTTGGCTTGGTCTTCATGGGACACATCAACAACGGGGTGAGAAGCACGCCATTTGAAGTGGTCAGTTCACTACGCTTGCCTTACACGTGCAAGATCTCTGACTAAAGTAGGCCAAATTTCTGCACGCATCCAAACATGAAAAACATGGTCTCGAGCACCTAGCCATTGTTTACAGTCTTCCAAAGGCTTTCCTGGTATGGAGGCGAGTGTCTAGATCACGTAGAGGTGGAGTTGACGAATTGTCCTGACTTCTGCCCTCAGCATCATGTTTTTCATCACAGCTGTTGCTGTAGAGTGGCGTTATGATTCAGGTGACCCTACTGCGTGCGCTCTCATCGGAGCGTTCGTACTCATTGTAGTACTGTCTGTTGTTGGCATCTGGACCACTCGAATCCGGTCCGATTTCTGGTGGTTTCAACCAGACCTCAAACAGCCAGGGATGGCGATTGAAAGTGACAAACAGGAAGACAGAAAGGAGTTGGGTTTTCTCCACCGTGTGATCCGAAGACTGACAATACCCGAGACCCTTCCGGAAATATGAGCGAGGATATAGGCCCTCGTAGCATTTTTCTTACTGCATACATACTCTTGCACCCAGACATCTTTGTATCAGTCATCAACCATCTGGTACTTATGTTTTGCTCTTCACAATGTTGCATTCAATTTTCCTAGGTGATATTTGCATAGCACCGTGGCAGTATGATCCAACCCACCCCTTGAATCTCGATTCTCGAGTTTGTACGGCAAGGCCGCATCAGACGTTTCGATGTTCCAGAAAATGCACAGGAGGTAAGGAGTGCTGCCATAACTACAGCCCCCCCCCCCCACTGGCAAACCCGGGCTCGTCTCCGGACCGCAACGTGCCACAACTTGAACGCCCGCGTTGGCCTGCTCCTTCCGAGTCTCCTTGGGTTCGTTGTCCGCTTGATCCTGTGACTTTCTACATCAAATCGTTTCTCAGACGCACTTCGCGAGTCTGCTTCCGTGTAAGCCAACCGCTCGGTTTTTGACATTTCTCTCTTCCTTCCGTCGATGGACACGGGCTTCAAATTCACAGGCCAACCTTTCGTCAGCGTCAAGGGCCACTGATCATCCAGTCACAATGCGTGCCTGCGACGCAAATGTCCCAGTACGAGCGTCTCCGGTCTCCAAAGGACCAAAACAGTCACACGTTAAGCTTGGATATTCATGCGCGCACATTTCTCCCTCCCAGCCTGCAGCATGGAGTGAATGGCATCTGGAGGTTTTCCCATGCAGGAAACAGCTACACCTACTTTCATCCAGCTTGCTCCACCACACAGTGACTCCTGACCCAATATCAAGCGAGCGGACATGTTGAAATTAAGTATCATAAGTAGTACCCAATTATTGTACGTGCATTCCACATTGATCGTGATGACGGGTTCAGAATTTGAAAGGAAGAAAAGGGAACATTACGAAATCATGCGGCATTTGAACTGCCTTGTTCAGTGATTGGACTTGCTTCTCAGACATGTGCCGGGCCTCAAGGCCTCGGGAATCAGACGGTATCATGTTTCGAGAAGGAACACAGCAAGTGTGAAGTCGCGATAAGGTTGGCCTTGTCTTACCTCATCGCCTCCATAATATTGACCGTACTCCCTCCCTCTCCCTCTATATCCCACTTATTCTACGCCCGCTCATAGCACCACTCCCTGCAAGCTCGCCATATGTTTGCCCCTATGTCTTTCTCGGGACTAAGGCAACTATTGATTCGATTTTGGAGTCGCTTTCTGAAATTCTTGGCATCTTCCTGGGGTTTAGCGCCGTATAGGCTGATCAATCGATGTTTGGCATTCCTCTCCTCCCTTCGTGGATGGACATGTCTTTCAGATCCACGCAGACCAACGCTCCGTCAGCACCAAGGATCGACGGCTTCAAAACTCACTCAGGATGATGATGATGGGATCGTTTACCCTATGAATGTCCCCTCGCCTCCACTTTCGGATGCTCTCGAGCGAGGTTCGTGTTCTCAAACGGATTTGCCCTACGTCATTGAAAGAAGCCGGTCTGGTGGGCATCTTGTACCACCTACTCCTGCAAGACGCTACTCTCGAGATGCTCCATGGAACCCTGACGACACCTCGATTCACAATGAACCCGATTCGATGAGTCAGGACATATCTTCTGTTGTGAATGGTGCTGTTCCTGGGGCGGATTCCAGTACGAATATCCACAATCATCGGGACAGTCACGCGCCAAGCTCGGACTTTCTTACACCGCCTTCTCACCTTCCAAGCACAAACCATCGAACCATTGACTTGACAGCAGAGACCTTGACAAGTAGATCACCTTCACGGTTGTCGGCCTCCCGGATGTCTCATATTTCCACACGTTCAAATGGGCGCGCCTCGTATCGAGAACACCACGGTCCACCTGCTCATGTTCACCCTCCGACAGCCGCCCAAGACGTGTCGGCCCTCGGTTATTCGTCTTGCACTACACTGGGAGGAGGGGGGCTGAGTGATGTTATCACATTCGAAAATACTACTCTCGCGCCAAACGTAGATGATGGAAGCCAAGGTGGAACGCGTTTCTTCCCAATGTCGACCGATGGTGTACTCCGATATACGCGCGAGAAGACTAGGTGGGTGCATGAAATAGATGACAAGTCCCAGAGTTAATGTAGCAAAACAGGCCACCTTCCGAAAACGACCACAAGATCGAAGCGATGTTTTTCGAGTACCCCAATACAATACAGTTCGTTTCCTATCCGCAGGAACACTTCCCTCTTTTGATTTCGGTTCTCAGAGATGTCCCGGTGGGATGGACAGCTCATCGACACCCAGAAGGTGCACTTTACTATGTGCACAACGAAACGGTCAGTGAACACAAAGAGCGTTATTACTAGTGGACCTCATATATAGATTCATAGAAAACGTTTACAGAAGTGGATGTATGTGATCCAGAAATCCGCGAGGATATCGAATATTTCAGAACCTTCCTGTTCTCCGAGCTGCAAGCTGAAATCAAGAAACGGGACCTCACTGAATCTCTCGACCTCAACGAAGTCCAACTGATTCTGGAACCTAAGAGTGACGACCTAGGTGTGATGTGTTGTTATTATTTTGTGAATCCGAAAACCAGGAGTCTCTTTTGGCTGGATGGATGGGAAGCAGAAGAGATTTTCAAGGGCTGTCAAGGCATCCTTTCCACTCCCCACAAGGGTGAGTTTCACCCACTGATTTTGCAAGGATTGCCGAGCGATTTTGAGTTTTCTAGGTTTGGCCATTTGCAGGCACTATTGGTGTGTTATGTAGGTAGCTTCCATCCATAATGCCAATATCCACTAGTCTGACATACTATCATTTTGTCAGTCGTACGTACATACCCTTCAAGACATGGGTGACCTGAGGCAATTTCAGGCGTCACTGGAGTCTCTACCCTAACTTCTGTAAGGTCACTGAAGAACTGAAAGATGAGGCTACGAGTACAATTATTCATGGTATATGTGGTGGGGATTTCGCGCGCGTCGCCCTTGATCTCGTGCGCGCACTCAATTGTTTTGTAGATCACCTGACGTCGAGAAAGCCGACCTCCCCTCTAAATGTTGAGGAACTAGAAAGCCACTTATCTCTCATTGAAAAAATCCGCCGTACGTTGTGTTGTTTCCTCAGTTACGATACTTAGTATACTTACCTCCGGTTTATGCAGCCAATGAAACAGACATACACGGTCATTCCGCAATCATCGTAGGTGCATTATTCCGTTCGATGTCTTATGGCAAGCCCACTAATACTTTACAGGGCGGATTATGTCGCAATTTTGTACGTTTGCGTCTTTCTTTTTAAAAGCCTCCTATTTATAGTTTCAGATCACGTTTATTTCCTCCACTTCCACGGGGAAGATTGTGCTCGCCTTGATGTCGACCAAACAATCTATGGCTGGAAATATCATCCTTCGCTACTCATGTCGGCGGTTGCACCGTCCTTGTTCATGACACCAGTGCACAGCGTGAGACAGCTACACAGAATCTATGTCGATAAAATCGTGAACAGAGAGACCTGGAACAAGTTTGTCGACAAGTTGAATACCGAACTCAAGGAAACTAGCGTGCTGGTGAGCAGACCAAACCCTCGATTCCTGAACAAAGTAACTGACCTGTGTTCAGGCGACCGTTCTGCTGAATGCCAATATCTCCTTTCTTCAGGTGTTGGGCACGGTGCCCTCAGTCCCACAATACCTTACTTATATGTCATTAGTAGCAAGCGTGGCGAGCATTATCCTCGGTTTGGTCTTCATGAACCACAGCCGTACGGGGGCGAGGACTACTCCACAGGAAGTTGTGAGTTCATGACTGTTTTATGGGTGAGATCTCTGATTAGTGTAGGCCGAATTTCTGGGTGGATTATGGCATAGAAAGCATGGCCTCGAGAATCTTGCCATCATCTATAGTCTCCCGCAATCTTTCCTCATGTGGGGGTGAGTACTCACGTGGGGTATGAAGGAACTTATGCTGATCGCTGATCTGCAGCATGATTTTGTTCTTCGCGGCCTTTTCAATTCAATGGTTTTATCCGGGCCATACAACTTGGCGCGGTGCCGCGGGTGCATTCATGCTCGTAGTGATGCTTTTGATCGCGTGGTGCGTCTGGACTACTC